>CM034154.1:154837351-154999820 GCA_019776745.2 Taxus chinensis
GTTGTGCATGGAAGGAGCCCTCAGAGATTATCTTTTCTATTCCTACGTGTAATTGGAGGAAACTTTCTGTGTGTATACTATGCGTGGAAGAATACCTAGCCAGTAAATGAATCACTGTTACCTATAGAACCACATGAAAGACCATCCAAACCCCTGTAAGTGTAAGCAAAGCCAGAAAATTACAAACCTGTGTGTGCGTGTATGTCTCAAATCTCAGATGCAAAAAGCACGACAAGCCATGCACCAAATATTTGGGCATTGAGTGACAACGAAGACACCACTGGGCTATTATTTTCCTTGGTCAAAGAGCTACACAACACTGGGAACATTCTCTTTGACGAGATTGTGCGCCAAGGACTGTTGGAATATTTTTGGTTTGACGTTTGATGTCATAGCACGGTGGTTTCGTGCAGAACTTGAACATGGTTATGATGTAGATGATGAACGTGAAGTAGAATGCCCATAAGAGTAACCGTGTCTCACTGCACAAGCCTATAGAGCCCATCTTTGGCACAAATTCCTTTAGTAAGCATTATAGCCATTTTAGAAAATAAATGAATAAATAAAATACATTTTTGAGTTTTTGAAAATGTCTGCCCCAAAAAATATTGCTATCTGATGCCTAACTCTTGAAAGGGCCTAATTTCACCGCATGGAAAACCAAGATGCAGACGATTCTTCAGTTTGAAGATCTATGGGGGATAGTTTCTGGCAAATACGCCCCTCCCACAGACACTGATCTGTTGGTTAAATATGAAAAGGCTGATGCAAAAGCACTAATGCTTATCACCCTTAGCCTTTCTGATGAGGTGTAACCATACATTCGGGAAACAACCGCTTCTTCTCAGGCATGGACCGCGTTGTGTACCATCTACGAAGCTAAGAATCTGACAACAAATTTGCATCTTCAGAAAAAGCTTCACACGATGAGTATACATGATGGAAAATCATTAGAAGCCTTCTTGCGGCATGTGGCTGAGTTACGTGCAGAACTCTCTACTCTTGGTGAACTAGTGGATGACAAGTTGCTAGTCCCGCTCACCTTGCGAGCTCTTCCTTCCCAGTTTCAGACACCGATCACCATGTTGATCATCACTCAACAGGAGGTGAGTTTTACCACCCTGGTGAATTATCTCCAGCAGGAAGAAGCCATGCAAAATGTATAAGATGCCTTCAAAGACAAGGCTCTCATCACAAGGCAAAAGCATAAGCCTCGGAAAGGGTAGCCAACACCCCAGAATCAGAAGAAGCATCCTCAGCAGTAATCTTCTCAACGGCCACCACAATGGCCACCCCAAAAGCAATAGAACCACAAGGCGGATCGGTGGTGCTACATAATGCTCCATGGATACAATGGTCGTAAGTATGGCATACTCTGTCAAAGAGAGCACTTCAGGCCAAGGATATTATAATTAATCTTGATTGCGTGCTCATAATCAGAGGCAGAAGGGCCACATAGTTTCTCAGCAGATGCCCCCTTAGATGAAGAGGCTCTAGACACGACTCATTCTGACATTGTTCTAGTCTCACAGACTTCGCAGCCATGAGAATATGTCTGGTTGATTGATACAGGCACCAACAAACACATGACTGGAAATAAGAAGTTTTTCCATACTCTGAGTGACCAGCCCACTAGAGATCGGATCACCATCGCAAACAATCAGGAGTATATTGCAGTGGGGATTGGTGATGTCATCATTCCTCTTGGAACACGAAGATGTACACTCACAAAGGTGTTATATGTTCCAGGTTTGCCCTAACAACAAATATCATGTTGATCTCTTGACTATTGAATCCATTAGCTGAAAGTTAAATTCCTGTTGAGAATGAGGGGTCAATTCTTGTTTCATTTCCTGAGGGAAGGTAAGATCATTTTCTCAGAGAATTTCTAAAGGATTTCGTTATTTATACTAGATGTAGTAACTTCATCCTTTAGCATTTCGTCTATTTTCCTCCATGGTGGATAATCCACTAAACTATAGCACAATAAGTTTTGAAATATTCATCTTTCTATCGGGGCTCCCTCATCAACTCAATTCAAATCAAATGGTAAGAGGCTTCCTCCTCTCTTCCATTCATTACCTATTTTTCCTTGAGATGTCTTGTAGGCAAAAAAATCAAGATCCATTTGATACAAGCTACATTATCATGCCACAGAACCATATTTAGGTTGTGCATGCCGATTTTTGTGAGACCCTTGCCAGCCTAGCTTTAAAGGGATTTAAGTACTTCCAGCTTATTCATTAATGATTATTCACAGAAAAACTGTAGGTATTATTTCCTCTGAAAGAAGAGTGAAGCATTTGAAAAATTTCAAATATTCTATCAGTGTTGTTAAGTAGAAGTCTAGGAAGCCCCTTCAAGCTCCTTTGCTCTGATCCAGTACAAGAATTCACATCAAAGAAGTTCTTATTACCTTAAGTAGTCATGCAGGATCCAACCAAAATTCATGCACCCTAGAAGCCCCAACAGAATGGGATATGTCGAAGCGTACCACAATATGGTCTGATCATGGAGATGGCTCAGTTGCATGCTTTACCACTAATGTAGTTCAGAGAATGCTAGATTTTCATGGCAGAAGCGATCCACACTTTAGCAGTGTATATCTTATGCATACTCGGGAACCTAATCAAAGATCTTGCAGAATCAAACTGTTGACACCTCAAGAGGTATCGAGACTTGTCATAAGCCTTCTATTCATCATTTGAGAGTATTTGGTTATACTATGTATATGCATGTTCTAGATAAGATGAGAATTATTGAAGAAGCTCAATGTAAATCACTTCAGTACATATATTAAGGGTGTGTTAAAACTACCTTAAAATCATATTAGTCTTTGTATCTTGAGACAACCATAATATATATGAAGTCGAAATGTCACTTTATGATGAGATCAATATTTTAAGCATCTTTTCCATCTCCAAAGACTAGTTTGCACCAACAGATTCTTTCATAGATATTATCACCATAGTCCTTGAAAATGAGCATGATTTGAACCATTCAAAAAATAAAGATGAGCTATAAGGGAGAATGTATTCATTGATCTTAGAAAAATAAAATGGAATAACACATTGTTTGAATCATGTTCTAACGTTAACATCTAAAGTCTCGTCTCAAAGCTCTTTTAGAGACTGTTATTATCTATGAACTCTCTTCGTCTAGGATAATCCTCATCTAGGATTTTCTCCTCATTGTATAAATGCAAGATGACAAATGAGGTCATATTAGCACTCAATAAGCTTCAGTCTGCTTGATTTCTACTAGCTGAACCTCAATTTAGTTCATCGAGATTTACTTAGTCAGCTCACTAGTGCGAAGTTATGGTGAGTGGATCCTCATAAGTTGAGCTTAGGTCTGATACAAAATGGGGACATGGGAACTTGTTTTGATAGTGTCTAAGTTGTTTACATGTAATGATGAGGTTATGTAGAGTGCAAAGATTCAAAACGTAATAGTAGGGACTAGATCCATCTATTACTGGCAGGTACAAAGCTAGTTAGTTGCAAATGTTTATGCTCATCAAGCTATTCACTATGAGGATGAATACACCCATTGTGGCATCAATAACCATTAGAGTTGCAATGTGGACTGAACCACTAAACACAGGATGTAAACATCAGGCTATACAATGTAAAAAGTGCAAGGTCCATGGAGAAATGGTGATCTCAAAGAACAAGATTAGACGACCTAGCCTGATGCAATGTTTGCATAATGAGAAAGCATCAGTCTCAGAATGATATGTGTCTAATTAAATGAGATTATGGAATTAAATGCAGTGAAGCCCAGGGAATGATATGATTAAGAACATGAAGATCACAAACTCTAGCAATGGATTCACTCGTAGCCCCTCTAATACAAATATGTATACCAAGAGATATGCAGAGAATTAATACAAAATTCTCCATGTATGTGGTATGAGCCTGTGATTTACAAGGAGTTAAGAAATCTCCTCAGTTATGGATGTTATGCAATGATTTGTAGAAATCGTGTCGACAGGAAAAATTTGGGGCTATGAGACTATTGTCATTTGCTTGGAGACATGGCAAACAAGAATGCCATTATTAATTATTTAAGATGAAATATGACCAATGTAAAAATCATAGATTCAAAGTATGAAAAAACAGGCTCATGTAAAACTATGTTCAATCCTATGGAAAAAAAATTACAAGCTTTCTAGATTCCACGAAACAGACTGGGTAGGATGAGTTTTCAAATACAGCCAAAGCTTATTAGCAAGCTGTGGGATTTACTCGATTATAGCTTAGGCAAGCTAGGTATGAGTTAGGCCCTTCAATTTAGTTATCTTTGTAGGATAATATGTAAAATTACCAAGGAATGTACCTTTGAGAACCTAGATTTTTCTTTAACATATATAAAGTACAATGAACTATGGCAAGGCAATATCAACACAAAACTTTCAGAACTTCTTGACAGGGATAGATAAGTCAGACTAATAAAGTCAAGTAGTTTAGAACTTGAAACATGAAATTACAAATCAAAGAGTCATAGAACATCTTGTGGATAAGTAAGAAGAAAACTATTTTTACTCTCTGATCTAGTGTGGTGAGTATCGCTATGAAAGAGGAACTATGAATGAAGTGATATATGGTTACATGGAATTGTGTAGGAGATATTGGAATACCTAAAGTTGTATCCTTCCATCATCATTGTGATGAATTAAGGTTTTGAAGCTAGTGAAAAAACTAGTTTTCAAGCAGCACAAAACACATTTCGGATGTCACTACATTAAGGGAGAATAAGACTTAATCCTATTTCTCATAATTCAAGAAGATAGGTGCCCTAAAGTATTCTTAGTGTTGCATATATACTCACCAAGTATAGCTAGGTGAATCCTTCATAATGGAGAAGAGGGGTTACTTTTTGAAAGGGAATGTAACTCCTAAAGACACACAATTCCATATTCCTGACAGATTCTGGGATGGGTGCAATTGTTGAGCTAATATGACACATACGTTCCACACTCTCACGTAGGATGAGATGATTGACCTAGTGATTCAATTGGCATTATTGTTAAGTTCGGATAAATGTGTGAATTAGTGATTTCCAACCTTTACAAGCTTGTTTTAATACATTTTGAAACTCCCTACTCTCATAATTGTTTTCCAGTAGATTGCAAATACTTTTTTGAGATACATTTACGATAGGACAAAGGAATTAAAACATTGGAAATTTAATCATGGGGAAAGGTACATTAATTATGGATTGTAGGATAATAAGAAATATTACCAACATAAAAACTGATGATGTTTAAGAACATCTTTAATTTCATGATTTCAACATTAACAACGGAGGAGGATGGAAATGTAGACATTTTACAAACATGCTACATTTGGCGAGGTATGATGATACATTCTACTATAGTGATTTTTCATTATTCACATTTCTATTTAAAATCAATTCAAATATCTAAGCATATTAAAATTTAAGCATTAAATTTGGTCAAAAGTACCTTCCAATTTTGAACGTATGTAAGAAATTAGTGGCATATTTTGTCATTAGATTAATACCTCTTTAAAACATTTAAAGTTTTTCATTGGGAATTATATTAAAGAATATTAAATATGTTTCCTTACGTGGTTAAGGACGATTGAAGGATATTGAAGGAATTTACATTATGGTGTACATTTTGTAGTGCCCACTTCCCTTTGACACCTTTTGATACCGGTCATGACACTGTTGACTATATCATGAACATTGTTATAGTTTTGATTTAGTATTATGATTAAGATGTTAGAGCATGGATCATTTCTGAATCTGATTCATATATGATGCATGATGATTATTAGAGACATTTTATATATTCATGTTGATATATTGTCTGACATGGTTATATTATAAATGTTGTTTGGATGTGTGATATTTGGATATTTTGAGAAGACCTAGAAAATTAAATTGAATTAAAATTGATGATGATATAATTGTTGATGAAATTTTAAGTGATAGTGTTGATTGGCTTGATAATTGTTGTGATTCACATATATATTGATGACTTTGGAAGTTTATTATATTCATTTGGATGTTTTGATGCGGCCAACAAGGTCGAAGGAGGTATTTTTATTTTGTAGGCTCAAAATATCACAACAAACATCAAGGGATTGGAGACCAACCACAATAGAATTCTAGATGAATTCAACAAGGTTACCACGAAAAACTTGTATTGTTCATGTGTGGGTGTGTGCTTGATTGTTGTTAGGGATTCCCATGGGGTGGGTCACCTATAAATGTGACCAAGGGTTATGTGTTTTTGTTTATTTGGTTCCTTTTAATTGATTTTTCTATGTGTTTATTAAGTGACGTGTTTACCCCTTTCATTATTTTTTTATGGTGGTGGATTAATGTGAGTAATCATATTGTTAAAAATTAATTAATCAAATGGGGTCATAAGAAAGTAATTATTATATTTTTTGTCACTCAAAAAATTAAGTTGTTGTAAGAAATGTGTAAGTGATGTGTAAGAGATATGTAAGTTTATTTTGGAGTATGAAAAATTTCATCTTCTTTTAAATTCGAATTTGTCCTTAGAGGCTGATTTTGGAGGCTTGTGGGACAAGTTAAACTTGTCCCATATCCTCTTAAATTTACTCCAACCAACCTTACCTATGGTTAAAGAGTTAAATTTAGACTTTCATTATGTATTTTTGTAAGTGAAGTTGAATGTTTTTATTGAAATTTTCTTACATGTTTAATTTCAGTCCTTATGGGGTATTGGCTTGATTGGAGTGTGTAAGTAAAACTGTCATATTATTCACCCACCTTTTTATTATGCATTGGAGAATGAGTTTGAATTTGTGTTGGGGTTGAGGATGTGTGAAGTGGCATCCTACATGGATCCACCTCATCCTCTTTCCCTTCCCTCTTCTATATATTGGAATTAATTTATATTGTTCTTGGGTTGCTTCACTTTTTTCACTGTCGTTTTGGGAGACATCTTTTGGGGTGAATTATTTTTTGAGAGCTCTTGCTTTGGAGAGGTTTGAAGATTGTTGAATACCTGTGTTTAAGTGATTTTGGATTTCTTTCATTGGAAGAGCTTGTTGTTTTGAACTTGAAACAAACTTCATCATGGAGAGGTAAGAACTTGGGTCATGGAAATGCTTTTCTTTCCCTTTTACGAATATGTAAATTCTTGTGATGTTTTGTTATTATTTGTGGGATGTTGGGTAGATGGCCTAGGAATTGTGTAGGAGAATACTATGGTGTTATTTTATGGGAGTCATAAGTTTTTTTGGGAGATGTATAAGTGTGGAGGGAGTTGGGATTTGGGTTCCACCTTACAAAGTGTGAAATAATATCTTGCATTTATTTACTCGTTATGGGGTACCATAAGAGGTTGGGGAGGAATAAGGAAATGTGATGAATAAGGGGTACTTGTGGCAGGCATAAGGGCTTGTCAGGGTTTTGATATACTATATTTTGGTGGGTTGTAATCAGGTGGTGATACCCATTTCCCCTTTGGGAGGAATAACTAGCATCCCCCATAGTTTCTTGCTCCTTTGGATTGCATGATGAAGCTTGAGTTTTGTTGTTGTGTTTTTAATGTGGTTACAAACTGCATTTGATTTGGACTGAGTCTTTAAATGTGAAAATTGCATGTGTGTATGTGGAAGCCTATTGTGTCATGAGTTGGAGCACATTTCTTATTGCATTGTGGTTGGGGGCTCAGGGGCCAATGAAGAAGGATGGATTCTCCTTTCATTAAATGTCTTGGTTGGGTGGAGAGCGTTGCCTTTCCCTTGCCTTTGTTGTGATCAAATTGAAATAAATGGAGGATCTTCATGTTGCTGTTTGGGAGAAAGGAAAAGATAGTTTTGACAGTCCTTTTTGAGATTATTATTTATTTTAACCCTTTCCCACTTTGAAGTGGATGACCTCGTATATTACTGGAAATGGAAAGATGTTTTGTTATAGCTATGAAATTTGAAATTTGAAATGTGAAAGAGATGAATTCTGGTTTTTTTTTTTGGAATGTATTAGAAGGAAATTATATTCTATATATTGAAATTGAGGAATGAAAGAAGAAAGATGTAAAGAAATCTTTTTTGAATTAATGGAAATTTTTACCTTGTTCAAATGATTTGGTGTTCATTGGAAATTTGTATTTGTAATGCATTATGAAAACCTTTATTTGGAAAAGTGAAAAGAGAATATGTATGATGAAATGTCATGATGCTCTATTCTACATAAATGAATGTTTGGAAAATCTGAAGTTGTAAATTAGAATTTCAATACCTTGCTTGAATCATCTTAATAAATTAGAGTGTCTTGGAATTAATTTATTATTGAAGTTGGTAAATGTAAAAAAATCTATTTGATTTGAATCGCGGTTAGATGTTTTCAAACTAGAAAATGTTTTTATTCAAAATGCACAGAATGACCCCTACAATAATGAAAAATAAAATGAAACATTAAATTGAACTTAATATGATTAAAAAAAAAACCCAAATAAAATAAACCATTTAAGATATTGTTAAGGAATCCTTTCAAATCGAACAAAGATAAAACTACACTTGTTTTGCTGTCAAAATTGAGAAAATTTGAATTAATATTCAATCGAAAAATTAAACCTTACAATCCATATTAAACTCCTCTAAGTGAGACCCTCCATGTCTGTTTGGCATGTTGAGAAAGGAAGGAGGTCAAATTAAACAAAACATTATAAGTCAATTGTTGTCGGTTTTCATTTTATAATCCTGCAAAGTGTTCTATCAAATTTGATCCCTAAAACTTTATCCAAATTAAATTATTAAGGTTTATGTGAAAAAGAGGACATCGATATATTTTTGAAAATTCTTTTTTTGTTAAAAAACAAAGTTTCCTATCAAAATTTATGGTCTTATGAAGTTCACAGAAGAGGAAAAGCCTCTTGTATGCCCGTCTTGTGCACCCATCTTGTGAGTCGATAGCTTCTTATGTGCACATCTTGCATGCACATGAGAAAATGAGTCTCTTTCACACCCGTTTTGCAATGCCCAGGAGATAATGAGTCTCTTCTGCACTTGTGTTGCATGCCCGGGAGAAAAAGGATTCTCTTCCATGCCTGCCTTGTGCGCCGGGAGAAAAAGTTTTTCTCCCGCTCCTCTCTTCCTCTCTTGGAAGAAAATTTTCTTTCCTTTCCCCTCTTCTGCTCCAGGGGAAATTTATTCCCCACGCCTTGCAAGAAGATAATCTATCTATGCTCATGATGACTTTCACTCTCTTATTAATTTGTACGATGTTTTGATAATTGTTCTAATGAAACTCCAATTCAGTTAGAGCTTACGCTCATTGCTTGTGCAATGGAGTTTCAGATCAATATTTTTCAGCTCAGGTATGTTTATGTAACCTTGTGAGAGTTGAAAGGTGTCCCTTTTGGTCAAAATTTTATTTTTAGCTTTGCCAGTCTCTAGTTGAACCTCTTTCAGAACTCTTGTGCTTCAGCTAGTTAGTCTAGATTACCAAAGTAATAATTTCACCTTAGTGAGAAAGAATTCTCAAACCAAACATGAATCTGGTAGATTGTTAAGGAAGGTCTTGAAAAAACATTTTTGGTAAATGCATAACCTTAATGGATTGTCAATGGTGGAGTGCATCCAATAATGACTGTGTATTGTGGTTTATCTATTTCATGGTGCCTAGTCAAAGAGTAAAGTGAATTGTCCTTGATGGGTGTTAGTTGTTTCCATGATGTCCACAATGTCATCGTTGAGTCAAGTTGTTTGAAGAGTTAGTCATACCCTTTGTAACTAAGCATTAAATGGTGGTGATTTGTTAATGTATTATACCTTCCAATTTTGAATGTATGTAAGAAATAGTAACATGTATTTTTCATTATTTTAATACCTCTTAAAAAAATTTAAATGTTTTTAAACATTGGGATAATAACATATTAAAGAATTTAAATATGTTTCCTTTCATTGTTAAGTATTAATGATAGAATTAGGATATTGAAGGCATTTAAGCATTATAGGGTGGTATTTATCATTGTAGGATAGGTTCAAATTTTGATACTTAGGATATTAGAATATTAAATGCATTTAATCATTAAAGGTTGGTAATTTATTATGGTATAATAAATTCAAATTTTTAATTTTTGGCACTTTTTAGAGGCAATTTTCCTTGGTCAAATATTTTATTAAAACATTGATTTTAAATGGCTTGGGTTTTGAATTTTCACTCTGTTACAATCGGTTTTTTTTTTCTCTCTTACAGCTAGTTTTTTTTTCATTTAGAGATTTTGTAGAAGAAAGAAGAAATTATACGAAAATATTTGGGATACAAATATTGTTGAAAAAGAAAATTGTTTCGGAGTTAATAAAACTTGTAGATTTTATAAAAAATATACAAAAAGAAAAAAGGGCACTGATTCTATCGAATAATTTTCTTCACACCATAAACATGCATGCATTTTAGAGCTTAAGACATTAAAAAAATATTGAAAGAATTTTAATTTGTATATTTGGTAGCAGTTATGTTTACGAATGTAAACAAATTGATTTATGTGTTTTTTTGTTGTTTCGTTTATACATGGAAAAGAATCAATACATTTTTTAGACATTAAAATGAATGATATGTATGGGAAAATGATTTAAATAGTTGATTTTGAATTAAAATATCTTTGTTACTATAAAAATTTTAGGCTTTATATTTAAACTCGAAAAAATGAAATATAAAAACCTTGAATAACTTGCTGTACCATTGCTATATTGTGTTTCAGAAATCTATAAACAAATTGATTTCTATATTTGTTTTCTATTACATGTATGCATGGAAACAAATCGATACATTTTTCATACATTAAAATAAGCAAGATAGATGGAAACATAGTTCACATTTTTTATTGTGAATTAAAATATCTTTGTTAGTATAAATGTTTTAGGCATTAGAAGTAAACTTGGAAAAAATGAGATATAAAAACCTTGAATAGCCTTCTCAGCTATTATTATATTGTATTTGAGAAATCTTGAATAGTCTCCCTTACAAAATCACTATACGGAAAGCTATTTCTTTTTCTTTATTCAACAAAATCTCTTTATGTTTGTATGTCTCGTACTATTAGTAACTATATCTTCTTATTTATCCTCCAAAATATTTGTATCTCTATCTTTCTCCAACCACATATATGTTCTTCATCTTTCTTAACATAAATCTATGAATGAAAAATATCGGTCATAATAAAGTGAAAATAAAAACCCGATTCATTCAAATTCATTATTTTTATTATGTACTTGGCCAAGACAATTTACTCATAAAAAAAGAGTGCCAAAATTTCAAATTTTGAATCAAACCTGCCATAATAAATGACAATTATGAATTGCCTTGAAAAAATAATATTAGAAAATTTAAAATTTGAATCAATCTAGTGGAAAATGTAAAAAAACGTGCCAAAAATTCAAAATTTGAAACAAACCCACCATAATAAATGACCAAATATAAAAAAAAAGAGCACCAAAACTTAAAAATTTGAATCAAACATACCATATTAAATGACCATTATGAATTTCCTCCCAATAATAAAGTGCCAAAAATTTGAAATTTGAAACAATCATGCTAGTAATGTTAAAAATTAATTAATCAATAACTACAACAAATAATAGAAACCAAATTGTTTATAATTAGGATATGATATTAGTAATTAATAGTTAATGAATAACATTGATTAATAAGAGAATTCACGGTGATAATGTAATATTAGTTTTAATTAATAAATTAATAACATTAACTAATAATGCTATAATTTATTAGTATTAGGTTTAAGTTAAATAATTAATTAGTAATATTATAATTAATCACAAAAATTATCCTATCAATTAATATTAACTACAGGAATTAATATTATTAATAAAATTCAATTGTTATATTAAAAAGTAACATCTAATTATATTATCAAACGATTAAAATATATTTTTGAAATAAGTAAATAATAATATAAACAAATAAAATTAAAATTTATAAATGTAGTTAACAATTTTATCGCCATTATTAATAATGATTAATTAATTATTGTACATTTTAAAAATGATATTATATAATTATAAAAAACATAATAAAACATTATGTGAACCCATTTTTATACCTATATAAATGATATTAGAATGTTTTATCTCTATACTTCATTTATGATTTCTATATCAGAATAGGCATATGACAATTTTAAAAATATATCATTAGAATCTACGCTATAAAGGATATGCAAGTGAATAACATCCCTAATTCTATCATTATTATATCGTGATTGTTGTGACAATAAGTAAAATTTACTCTGAAAAAAAAAATTGCATTGTATTCAAGATAAGATGAAGAAAACGTTTTTTTTGGTTTGTATGAGAGAATGGGCAACTTTCATTTCTTAAACAAGGACCAAGTAAGTAAATTTTATCTCTCCACTAGCTTCTTGTATTCTGGAGTTAGATATGATTAATATAGAAACACTAAAATGACAAGAATTCTCTTTTATTTCTCATATTAAAATTGAATGGGCATATTCCCATTTGATTGGTATAAATATATTTTATTAGAAGTATTAGAAAAACTACATTATATCCATGATAAGATGACATAAATGTTTGTTTGTTTTTATGAAAGAATGGGAAAATACCCATTCTTAAATAAAGCTAGTAAGTAAATTTATCTCTCCACTAGCATCTTGCAATGCAGACTAGCTATGGATAATATTGAAGTACTAAAATGACTAAGTTTAATATTACTTGTATTAGAATGTTTAGATTGAGTGTATGATATTTTAATTCAATATTACTTATATTAGAATGTTTAGAACATGAGCATATGCACACAAAGAAAAATAGGCATAAGTCTAACTAAATATGGCCATATGCCTACTCGAATGGGATTGACATGAAGATGAAGTGTGTCATCCTCCACTTTGCTATGGAAGAAAAAATAGATGTTATTCTTCACATTCAGGAGAGTTAGAAATATTCATTTTTATTTTTAAAGAAATTTCCTTCATATTATTCATGTACACACACACACACACACACACACACACACACACACACACACACACACAGAGAGAGAGAGAGAGAGAGAGAGCCCTAAAGAGAAATAATAAATAACAATTACAGACAAAGGCTTGATCCCCCTTTAACGGTATGCAGTGCAACACTAGACTCTGGTAGGGATAGTCCAATCAATATGATAAAATTATTAATTTTATAAAGGATGTTAGAATTTTTTTGCACTATAATTCTTATTCTAATATCATTCTCCTTCATTTACAATGGTCCTCCTTCCATGCAAAATGGGGAACAAGAAAACAATAATTTTTTTTTTTTGAGGTTATACAAAAGCCCATATTTATAAATAGTCCAACACAACTGAAAAAAATAATGGTGTAATTATTTTTTTACAATGTCTAGAGAATGCACTAATTCCTATTCTCATTATTGCTCCTATATGAGAATGTTCGGTGAATGGGCATCTTCCATTTATAAAATAAATTAATAAAACTACATAATCTGAGAACAAAAATTTTCCTAAGGGAATGTAGTGCAACACTTAATAGAGCCAAGATTTTAATTATTAAAACAAAATAATATAACTACATAAGGCTTAATCCCCATCGAGGGTATGTAGTGTAGCACTTTCCCAAGCCAAAAAATGGGTCCACTAGGGTTAGTCCAGCCAGAATGATAGAATTATATTTAACAAAAAATAGAAAAATGTTTGTTTGTTCATTTGAGAGAATGGGAAACTGCCGATTCTTAAACAAAGACAAAGTAAATTTTATCTCTCAACTAGCATCATGTATTGTAGAGTTACATATGATTACCATAAAAGATCCAAAATGATAATAACTTTCTTCTGTTACTCATATTAGAATTGAATGGGTATACACCCATTCAATTCATATCAATTTATTGTATTAAACATATTATAAAATTTATATTATTTTCAAGATATATTTGTTTGTTTGTATGAGATAATGGGAAACTATCCATTTTTAAATAAATATAGAGTACGTAAATTTTATCTCTCCGCTAATATCTTGCATTTTGGAATAGCTATGAGTAATATAAAACTACTAAACATAATAAGTTCAATATTGCAAGTATTATAATGTTTAGAATGAGAATAGGATATTTTATTTCAAAATTTCTTATATTTGAATGTTTAGCACGTGAGAATATGCTCATTGATAATGGGAATATGTGCATTCTAATGTATGCATCAATAAGAAAAATACGCATAAGCTGAACTATATATGGGCATCTGTCTAATTGAATAGGATTGACATAAAGATGAAGTGTGTCGTCTACCTATTTTTCTATGTAAAGAAAAGTAGGTGTTATTCTTCACATTGAGAAGAGTTAGAAATATTAATTTTTGTTTCTAAATAAATTTCCTTCATAATTTTCATGAAAACAAAGAGAGCCTAAAAGTGAAAAAATAAACAATAATTAGAGATAGAGGATTGATCTCCCTTTTAAGTGTATGCAGTCTAGAACTAGCCTCCTCGGAGATATTCTAACTAATATGATGCAATTACTAACTATATAATTCTTATTCTAATATGGTCCTCCTCCCATTGCAATTCACCTCCTTCCATGCAAAATGGGGAACAACCCAACAATAAATGTTTTTTTGTTTGAGATTGTATAAATGCCCAAATTTCTAAATAGTTAGCCACAACTGACCAAAAGTATGGCCTGAATAAAAATTTAAAATGTGTATAAAATGTTGTAATGCCTATTCTCATTATTACGAGTGATTCGACAATTGTTTTAAAACAATTACCTTTAATCAATAACTATAAGGTGGTAAACAATATATTTACATGTTGGTCTCCATATGTCATGGTATTAAAAAGTAAATGTTAATTACTCTTATGTGAGAATGGGATGAGAATCAGAATATGTCATTTCTAAAATAAATTAATAGAACTACATAATACATGAATGGGTATCTCCCTAAAGGTATGTAATGCAGCACTTGGTGGAGCCAACATGCCCATTCCTAAAATAAAATCCACCAAGTGCCAATTCCTTAAACAAAATAATAGAAATATAAAAGACTTCACCCCCCTCAATGGTATGTAGCTCAACACTTGGCAGAGCTAGACCTTGTCTCTGTGACTATTAGTCAAACAAAAATGATACAATTGTAAAAAAGCATCGCAATGCTACTAATTCTAGTCGTAGTTCAAAATCCTGTTTAAAAATATTAAGTTATATGAAATATAATAGGAAACCCATAATTTATAAAACAATTTACCAACCATGCTATAATGCTTTAATTTTTAAATATGTTATAATTTTTTATACCAATTTAAATGTTTTCTTGAAAGGTATTATAATACTAAAAATTAAATAGTATAATATTATTATAAGGTAATTTACCAACCATGCTTTAAAATTTTATTGATTTAATATGTTAATGTTTATACCCTTTAAAATTTTTTTAGAGAGGTATTAGAATAATGAAACAAAAATACAAAACAATTTTTAAAAAAAAAAATTACTTACATTTTAATTCTTAGAATGGGTATATGCCAATTATCATATAGGAAAACAATTATGTCTTGTAATGAATTAGAAGTTACAAATGCTCACAACCTTCTCAAATACTTTATAGACATGAAAATATTTTGAAATAACTGTTTTCATTTGAACGTTTAGAATGGGCATATGGAAATTCTCATATAAAAAACATGTTTGTCTTATTTGATGTTGATGCATGTATTAATTTGAATAATTAAAAACAATCAACAAACATGCTCTCATATAATGACATCTTGGTAAATCTTACCATTCACAAAAACATTAACTATCATCAATATTAACTTTTGAAAACTCGGAGCAAGTATAACCCATCGTGTCAAATATTGGGTTGTATTAAATGAAATTCTTAATAGACTGATATCGGCATATATTAAATGGTCACTGATGATGACTAATGTGAGTTGTCTTTAGGTCAATTAACTTTGGCCTTGGCTCATTTGGATTAAATTTAAGTAGCCTTCCTTGCCCTCATTAAGTATTTAGAATTTTCTCCCTTCTTTTTCTATCATCATGGTGGTTCCATCTCTTCCTATCATTTTTCTATGAGGCGATAGAAAAGAAATTTCCTTATTCAATTCCCTTTCTTGGTCATGTCTCAAGCGGGTTTTCAGGCTTGATCATATGTCTTTCTATGAAGCCATTCAACATATTCTAGGTGATGCATATCTCTATGATTCTAAAGGGGCTCGAGTAAACTTATTAATTACCTCAGTGTTTGTTTCGAATCTACTTCTAGTTATCCATAACAAATTAGAATTTTATAAGTTTTCCCATTATTAATCTTTTCCTATCATAGGTTTGGTTTGGATGAAGAACTCAAACATTGTAATCTAAACACATTATCCATGTTTGTCAGTCCTGATGGAGAAGATGGTTGGATCGATCCTTATTAAGTGGAACCTTTTGTATAGAGGAACCAAGGCATCACCCACTTCATGCAGGTTGTTTTAAATAGTTTTACATCCCTAGATCTACCACCTCTTCATCTTGTTCACATTGATTTAGCTAAGATTCATGTTCCTGTGTGCCCTAATTTTTTTGGTGTTTCTGCTTTATGAGAGCTACTACATACCACCTACAAATTCCTATTAAATATCTCCACTACTAGTTGTGGTTGCCATCAAATGGATACTTGGGGTATCTCCTTAACGTTATTCGTTCTTGTTCACTAACGACAAAGAAGAGAAAATTGATAATTCAGATGATAACTAGTCTAGAATTTTAGTTCTGCTATGGTATTTTTTGGTAACTTAAATATACATTTTTTATTTTTCTCTCTGCGTTTTTCCTTTATTTTCTAACTGCTACCTTTTATCCCTACAACTACTTTTCTATGTTCTGTTAAATTAGCTAAATTATTGATCTTGTTATATTCAAATCACATAAAGGGAAGCTTTAGGGTAGTTATTTTGTTCATTGGGGGTGGTCAAGCCTCTTTGACTTCCCTGTTTAGGGACCCTTTCTTCCTCTGGCGCTTCCTTCTGTGATGTTCCTTAGGCCAAGTTGGGCATTGTTTCTTTGTTGCTTCTTCTTTGAGCCTTGATGTTGTTTATCTTTTGGTCTTGTTCAGGGTTCCCGATCCCTTCAAAATATTCATTTACCCTTATCTCATAACAAAAATACTCCAATCACATGTATAAATCATCATCATCTCTATTAGCATAACGATGTTTTAGGTTATTTTCATTTATAGGTAAATGGTGGTAAATGATATATTTGCATTGTGGTCTCGCTATGTCATGGGCAAGAACAAATATAAAATTAAACATTTAACCCATTCTAAAAACATAGTTCTAAGAATTATATATATATATATATATATATATATATATATATATGGTGGGATCGTTATGGAATGGTCTAGAACAAATATAAATTCAAATTTTAGCATATTAACCCATTCTCAAAACCCATCCAATTTTTTTTTTAAAATATATATTTATCTATCTCTGTGTGTGTGTGTGTGTGTGTGTGTATATATATATATAGAGTAGGATGATAACTACATAAGGCTCGATCCCTCTCGGGGGTAGGTAGTGTAGCACTTAGCTCTGCCATGTATAGTCCAACTAGTATAATAAAATAATTAATAATTAAAAAAAAATTACTATCAAAATCTACAACTTCCCATCCTATATATGTTACTTTCTCATTCCACAAATTCCCATTCTATATTTTGTTATTGATATATGAGAATCATCATATACCCATTCAAAATATCTGCTATTATTCTATGTTTGCTAAATGTGAATCGATATATATATATATATATATATATATATATGTATGTATGTATGTATGTATGTATGTATGTATGTATGTATGTATGTATGTATGTATGTATGTATGTATGTATGTATGTATGTATGTATGTATGTATGTATGTGTGTGTATATATATACATACATACATATACATACATACATACATACATACATATAGTAAGATGAGAACTGAGAACTACATAAGGCTTGTTCCCTCTTGAGGGTATGTATTGCAACAATTGGCTCTATCAGAGATAGTCTAACTAGTATAATTAAAATATCAATAATTACAAATCAAAAAACATAATCTCACTTTCCCTCTAACGAGTGATCAGGGACTTGTTTTAAAACAATCACCTTTAATTAATACATAAAAATGGTACATAATTCCCTCCAATGAGTAGTCGAAGACATGTTTTAAAAAAAATTGTGATTAAATAATAAATAAATGGTGTTAAATATATATAATATGAGAAACAATATATTTTAATGATAAATGAGAATGGGATGAGAATGGGCATATGTACATTATAAAACAAAATAATAGAACTACATAATATGAGGATGGGAAGATTTCATGGTGGTAAACAAAATATTTTAATTATTCCTAAATGATAATGAGCAAAGAATAGGCATTGACCCATTCTAAAACAAAATGATAGAACTCCATAATATTAGAATGGGAATCTATTGATTCTAAAAAAAATAGCCTCTAAAATGAGAAAAACATAAACAAAAAGATGTAATGCTTAGTCCTACCAAAATGATTGAGTTCAACATTTCTTGCCGATTTTCAAATAAAAATAAAAGAACTACATAAGGTTTGATCCTTCTCATGGGTATGTAATGAAACACTTGGCAATGCCAATAATTTAATCCACCAAGGTTAGTCTAGTGAAAATGATACAATTATAAATAAAATAATTGAGCTAGATAAGGCTTAGTCCCTCTCACAGGTATTTACTACGACACTTGGTGGTGCCAACACTTTGTTCAACCAAGGTTAGCGTAGCCAAAAAATACCATTATAAACAAAATAATAGTACTACATTAGTCTTGATCCATCTTACGGTTATGTAGTGTAGCACTTGGCTCCATCGAGGTAATTCAAGCTAGAACGATACAATCATAAACTGTAACTACCCAAAAACACACACACGAACAACACAGTGAAATACAGGATAATTTTTTTTTTACTTGCTTGACACATAACATGACGCAACATGTCATCACCAAGTATACAACTAACACTGTGAACAACTTGATACAAGGATGGCCATTAAGGCAGCACGGAAACCTTCACACATATCAAGGCCAATTTATTTTTCTTTTTGACAAGACAACATAGAAGTACAATCACAGAACACACTTACGGTTAGGGCCAACCACAAGGAGATATTCTTGAGGGTTATTTATTTTAAAAGGACATCTTGCAACTCTTAGCTTATGTTTTCAAGGAGGCTCAAGATATTATCCATATGATTCAAGTTGCCAAGCCAAGTTTATTCCTTTTACACTGAGTAATTATCTTTAAATTTTCTCTATTATGACATTTATTTGCTTAATTCGTTTATCAAGAAAAAGGAGTAATTAAATTCCACAAGGCCATCTGCTCACCACTAACGCTACTAAGATTTGTTCTTGCCCACAAGACAACATGGTTTTATGTTCAACACACTTAAGAGAAGAGATGTAAGGTGCCTTGAAAAAGGGATAGAGGGAGAAGGTCGAGATGAAACGTTTTTAGGACCTCATTAGTTATTGCCAGTATTAAATTGAAGCTAGGGCTCTTAACCAGAATTAACAACAACTTTACTTAGGCTTCGCTAAATGTATTATCAAGGAGTAAAAGAATTTACTTTCCAAATGGCTGAGAGATAGATTGTGTGGTTTCAAAATTGTTTTCTCCTGTTTATTAAATCTTATTATCTTCCAGAACTAACCATAGATTTCCTTTAAGTTCATTTAAGAATTCCACCATGAAAGGGATAGTGTTCATTAGTGTAGCTAGGGGTATCAAGTTATATAATGTTACTTGCAATGATAGTCCTGCCCTTGATTACTCAAATAATTTCTTGCTCTCAAGTTGGTGACCCCTACGTTACTTTATTTGAAAACAACTTTTAATTTAACTTCCAGAAGTATTAAACAATCCCATGTTAGTTTACTTATGACACTTTATTACTAAGTCATGACAAGGTTTAACTCAGAATTTATTCTCAAGGCAAAGTTGAAGCAACACTCATTAACGAGAAGAAAACAAGATTACATTATTTCTTAAAATATTGATACTCCACAAGTCGCTCAACCAGAATAACCAAATTTTCTTATAATTTCAATGATGGTCAAACAATACAAGGTTTCCAAAGTTCAGATGACAAAGTCCACAATACTTTATACTAAGACATTAATCCTCTTTTAAACTTTCCACTGGACATTAACAACAGTTGAACAACATAAAAAAGGTTTCGAGAAAAGGAACTTCTCAACTGAGGTTGATGGAAAAAGTCTAAAACTCTATCCCTCATCTACACGCAAGATCCATCTGCAGCAAATTTTCTACAAGAGTCAGTTCACGAGAACTGAGCAAGATAAGGCTACACAAAACCACCATAACTATTATCTAACAATATCATGAAAAGAAGCACCTTATTAGAAGAATTTGGGTCAAACCTCTAAACACTATGAGCACATCAAGTTATAATAAAGTCTATAACATGTCAATCAAAGAAGGAGAAGACCTTGTACTTTAGTTAGGAGAAAATGCAACGAAAGTAACAATCATATGAGGATGGCCCTTGGCCCTATAAGGAGAAAACAAACAATCTAGAAAAAACAGAATCCCCATCAAGTAAGTGATTAAACAATAATTACAAGATTGAGATTTGATATATATACCAGTCATCTAGAAATTTATCAAAGGTACCAAACGCATAGGCTAAAATAATATTTTTCCAAAAGAACAAGAGTTGATCGGCCCAAGAAGGGGGAAACACGAGTTTCAGAAATTAACACAAAATCCATGCAAAAATGAGTTTCAAACCAGAAATCAATTAGAGCATACACACAACATAAGTTCCGAAGCGAAGGCAAAGTATAACAGTTTTGACCATTAACTACAAGGAGATTTACCAATCATCCAGGAAGGGTCAAAGTGTTACAGGCTAGTAGCAAACACGTGAGAGAAGAAGGGGGTTCCGTCCAGCAAGAGTATACAATAATGTCATCAACAAATTTTTATAACACTAAAGATTTGTAAACTTCCACAACAATTCTAATGTTTGATTAATTTAAAATAAATTATCCATTTCCTGAAACAACCATATTTTAAGGCAACCCTTGGTAACACAGTCAACCTTCACACAAAGATACAAACATAACTTCTAAGTGACATTATCAAAACAAAACCTTCCGCTATGAATCCATAAGACTATCAATGAAAGATGAGTTTTTCCTGAAGGTTAATCACATTTAAGGAAATTTCCATCACAAACAATTACGGTAATTACGTGCATAAAAACCGACCAATATTAATTAATAGCGTTAACAATACAAGGGAGAAAATAATGCAAGTTAGGAATAATAGAAAAGCGCCATCAGCCATAATTCGGAGAGCGGTATTAGACCAATCTATTCTAGTGTCAACGAGGTACTAGATTCACACAATGAAACCTCCAGCTTAGTTGATCCGAAACGCTAATTATGGTTCAAGTTGCCAGGGATGGTCAAGGTACTTCCTGAGGATGGCCTTAAAATCCTAGAAACAATATGAAAGATAATATAAGAGTCTAGACCCGCGAGACGGAAAACACACTGCACACAACCTTTTCATTCAAAAATTTTAATACCGAAACTCAAACTGGTTAGCCCCAAGCCTTGATCACACAATCCTACACCCTTTCTTTCTCGATGCTAAAAGGTTATCAAAGGGACTTGCGAAGGAGCTAACAAAATGTCAAAAGACAACTTGGGTGCTAGGAAGGGGGGGTTTCATAGTTATTGTAAACTTACTTCCATGATATCGAAAATACTAGCTTAATCAACATAATAACTTGCAACTCAGTCACAAGGAAGAATTAATACATAAAAAAATAGACGAAGTTCTATCATTTGAGTAATACAACATTTAGAGGAGAGGGCACATGCATCCTTTCAACCCACATACTGTCAACGATAAAAGCTAAAACAAGAAGAACAAGCAGAAAGGGAAATCTCCCATCATGACATCCAACTAACAAATCAACGCAAGGAAGAATGGTTCAATTTCACAATATTTTTAAATAAAATAACAGTAGAAAAGTGTAAAAATATCTTGCCTCTTTCTCCATCTTCAACAGGTCGCACAGACTCCACACGGGGCCAGCATAAAAACTGTAGGTACTGGAATCCAGGTGCACCAGTTCTAAGTGGTCCACCAGTCGAAAGCATTCATTCTTCCACCTTACATGTAAAGTAAGCGCCATGACCACTATAGAAAATCCCATTCTAACTACCAATCCAAAACACATCCAAAACCATGGAAACCCTTCATCTCTCTCTTCCTCATCATCCATTGTGGGTACTGGTGGAGCAGACTATTGTAAATGAGGTAGAGAACAATTTCTCTCAAGAGGGTATCCCCATAGATGTGGATTTCCTAAATATGATGATGAATTATCACATGTTAACATATGACCATCCCTTGGTATCCTTCCTGACAGATTTAGATATCCCAGAGAATCGAGAAGGCCAAGCTATGATGGAATCTGTCCTGAAAAAATGTTCAGAGAGAGATCCAACCATTCCAACCATTTTAAATTTCCCACACTATCTGGAATTGTCCCATTCAGAGTGTTCATGCAGAGGTTGAGAATAATCAGTCCTTTTAGATTTCCCACTCCAGGAAAAAGATGACCACTCAATCTGTTATTTGACAAAACAATGCATGTGAGGCTGTAAACTACGTATTCGTAAACCAAGTTTGATCCTTTGATATTTAGATGTAAACCATCCACATAGCTGTCTCCATCCTTTTCTCTCTCACCAATCGTCCAGCTCTCTCCATCCAGTTCGCTGTCTCCCATGGCTTTGAAATTGAGATATGTATCCGGGATCTCACCAAACAAAAGATTTGAAGAAATGTCTAGAATTTGAAACTGTTCCAATTGGCCGATCTGCGGAGGTAGTTTACCTTCGAAGTTGTTAGATCTCATTACAAGAACTCGCAGACTGGAACAATTTGCAATCCAATCAGGGATGTTCCCTGTCAAATTGTTTTCCCCCACGTCGAGCACCTCTAAGTATGATAAATTTCTTAGAGTAGAAGGAAGAAGTCCCTGCAGGTTGTTCTTTCCCATGCGCAATGACCTGAGCTTTGTCAACATGCCAAGCTTCTCAGGAATCTCACCCTTGAACTGATTATCTGCAATATTAAGGATCAATATCTCTGATAAGCTGGCTAGATTTGAAGGAATCTCTCCTTGCAAACTGTTATTTTGCAGACACAGAATCGAAAGATTTTGCAGAGCATCCAGACTAGTTGGAAGAAGACCTTCCAAGACATTTTCTCCAACATTACATATATCTCCTGGTAACTCTCTCACTGTCACAGTCAATTTTGATCAACTATCTTGAAGGAGAATATTGGACTTGAGGATGCAGTTGATACTGAACAGACAACAACATAGTTGGACAACCTGCTTGTTGGAGGCGCTCAAAAGGGATTCTACCTTACTACAACGTTCCTGCTGCCTCCTACCGCCACCACCACCAACATGATCTCCTATTCTCTCATCTCAGTTCGCCTTCAGCTACATTTTCATCACATTCTTTTGCTTATTCCCTCCAATAAAAAAAAGGAAACAAGGAAATACTCTGAGCGGCCATTAACAGAAGGACCAGGTACATGCTCAAGCAAGAAACTGAGGCAAAGACAATCAATGAGACAACCATTCCCAATCAATGTTGTTTGCCACCAACCAGGGAGAGAGGCGCATCCACCACAACAAAAACAAGACTTCTACAAAAAAAAGGAATAAACAAATACAGTCTTAACTGCAGGCAGCTATTTTTCAAGGCACTTACACCAACCCAAAATGCCCAGGTCAAAACAACACAACACAGAATTAAAAGCTCATAAGGAAAAGGAAGGAATTTTAGGCATCCCACTCCCCAAAGCATCTCCATGCATCCACTTTCAAGGAGACAAGGGATAATATGAAAATTAGGAAACTCTCACGCCAAACAAGGGGGATAATCTGCCATAAATAATGGCAGGTCAGTGGGTGAAATATCTCCTCAAGTGTACCAATAAATTTCCATTGATTTCAAAGCATGCATCGAGCCAAGGTGGGGGGAAAAGAAGGGAAAAGGTGGTTGAAGCTTCGAACACGAACACAAGATTACGACCAAACCATAGGGCCACAACGGGGAATCCTCTTCATGATCGACAGAAAAAAAAAGAAAACAACAATGTTTAGCAATTAACAACACAACCGTCGAAGGAGAAAAAAAAAAAAAGCAATGATGAATGTGGCGTTACATTCTCCTCCCCTTAAGAAAGCATCATCCTCAATGCGACATAACATAGGGAAAAATAAATGATAAGCAAATAGGAACATATAAGGGTGAAGGTACATTCTATGGTTAAGATTTCAGACGTAAAAGTACGATCATGGGGTAGGCTTAGGAACATTTGGTAGAAATTTTAACTTTCAAGGTTCTATGAAGATTGGCAGTTCTTTCTTGTTCATCATTTCATTAGCTCCTTTCCATTTGCATTATTCTTAGTTTAAATGCTTTTAAAATTTCATCATTGAAGAGTTTTGGTTTATTCCTTATTGTGGATGCCCAACAAGAACTGCGAATACAACCCCCTATCAGTTTCAAAAGACATAACAAATTCACAAGCACACAAGTATATACTTCATGATTGTATTACACCACAAAGGGTTACTTAAATATGGAAGGGAATAGGCACAATCCACATAACATAGTACTCGTCACACATCAAATTCTGACATACAAAATACTCAACCAAAAGAGTACTACAATCCACCAGACATTTCCTCAATTTGCATCAATGAAACGAATTCACCTAACACCAAACAAATGCTACAGGTACATAGTGTCCACAAGAGGATCAATGACCTAACCACAACACCACAACACATATCCATCTGACATGAGTAACACATACATCAAAAGACCACTACCAAACATCACAATAACTCAACATATATCCCGAAACATCAACCATACACATAAATATCATATGCCTCCCTCAAACTCTTATGCCTCCCTCAAGTCTCTTATGCCTCCCTCAAGCTCTTATGCCTCCCTCAAGTCTCTTATGCCTCCCTCAAGTTTCTTATACCTCCCTCAAGTATCTTATGCCTCCCTCAAACTCTTATGCCTCCCTCAAGGAGGCTGGTTGACCCTATGATCCAAGACACATAGAGTTTGAACACTCCTAACCCAAGTGACATAATAACGCATGGTTCAACAACCCGCTAGTTATATGTACTCCTTGGGGCATACCAACATACGATGAAGCGGGTCCATAGGTCCAACCAATCCATGGTGCATCCTATGACCCTATTCCACACATCACGACAATAGAACCAGCACAACAATCCAATCCAAAGTGCCAAGTGGCAAAGTACAAGCCTTGGGCAAGGCAGAATTTTTTTTTTTTCCAATTTTAAACGAAGACCCAAAATCAAGCAAAAATAAATGACCAAATGGCCATAGTTAGTATCAAAATCCCCATGTTAGTGCCACAAACCAAGGAAATGCCCAAAATTGTAAAGCATGGCAATCAAGAAAATATGTTGTTCCTTACAAAATAAAGAAAAAAAATCAATTACGAATAAAATCAACTTATAATGATGTCACATTACGATAACTGTGTTGCCTTATCTAGCCACGAAAGGGGTACTCAATGAGTTGCTAGCACTCAGAACATCGAGCCTCAGCTCGTAAAATACATATCAATAATACAACTGTCATCACCTCCATCTGAATCATCCCGCCACCACTTCGACAAGGCTAAACATAGTCATAGATACACTAAGGTTGCATACATACAACCACATAGGGAGAGAGGAAAGAATCACATGTTATCTACTAAACCAAGTTTTTGACTCGAGTTATTGACCCATGGTACACCATTCCTCACTCTCAACATACACTTCTACCGATTTCCCTCAGGATCAGTTAGCGTAAGGTTCACAACATAACATACAACAACATCACTAACATAACGGTGGCACACACATAACTACCATAACGTCTCACATATGGTATGTATACAGGGTAGATCACAATCATACATCCACAGGGCATAATACACCACTTTACCACATTCTGCACCCAAAGCACAATCACCATACGATAGGTTCATACACTCACTGTATGACCCCAAATCACAACATGAAGCATTACATATTTGCACAAATCATACATACGATGAACATAGTACATCACAACATAACATCCATTGCTACATAACAAGGTGGTACACAAATTTCTTCAAAACATGTGAAAACATCATGATACAACTCATTTCTTTTAACATCAATCTAGTCATACAACACATTGATACACCTACATATCACCATATGTCACAATGCTCCAACACTATGTCATCCACATTACAATTCTTTTCACACATCACAAGCAGTAATTCCCCCGTGAACTCTTCATAGAATCCACAAGAAGGAGAGAGAATACTCCCATCCCCAACATATCAACATGATCACAAACACACACAAGGTGACATACACATCATGTGCGTTCACAATATCACAATTACGACAATAATCACATCACGTTTAAAGCACATTACTCTTCCAATATCTACCACCATCATGCATCATCATCATCATCATGCAATATCATCATGTAACACCACCACCACCATGTAACATCATCATATAACACCAATCAGGCCCATAGGTTCGAGAGCATGAACCTACGATCTGATACCAAAATGTAACGACCCAAAAACACACACATGAACAACACAATGAAATACAGGATAATTTTTTTTTTTACTTGCTTGACACATAACATGATGCAACATGTCATCACCAAGTATACAACTAACACTGTGAACAACTTGATACAAGGATGGCCATTAAGGCAGCACGGAAACGTTCACACATATCAAGGACAATTTACTTTTCTTTTTGACAAGACAACATAGAAGTACAATCACATAACACACTTACGGTTAGGGCCAACCACAAGGAGATATTCTTGAGGGTTATTTATTTTAAAAGGACATCTTGCAATTCTTAGCTTATGTTTTCAAGGAGGCTCAAGATATGATTCGTATGATTCAACTTGCCAAGCCAAGTTTATTCCTTTGACACTGAGTAATTATCTTTAAACTTTCTCTATTATGACATTTATTTACTTAATTCATTTATCAAGAAAAAGGAGTAATTAAATTCCACAAGGCCATCTGCTTACCACTAATGCTACTAAGATTCGTTCTTGCCCACAAGACAACATGGTTTTAAGTTCAACACACTTAAGAGAAGAGATATAAGGTGCCTTGAAAAAGGGATAGAGGGAGAAGGTCGAGATGAAACGTTTTTAGGACCTCATTAGTTATTACTAGTATTAAATTGAAGCTAGGGATCTTAACCAGAATTAACAACAACTTTACGTAGGCTTCGCTAAAAGTATTATCAAGGAGTAAAAGAATTTACTTTCCAAATGGCTGAGAGATAGATTGTGTGGTTTCAAAATTGTTTTCTCCTATTTATTAAATCTTATTGTCTTCTAGAACTAACCATAGATTTCCTTTAGGTTGGTTTAAGAATTCCACCATGAAAGGGATAGTGTTCAGTAGTGTAGCTACAGGTATCAAGTTATATAATGTTACTTGTAATGATAGTCCTGCCCTTGATTACTCAAAGAATTTCTTGCTCTCAAGTTGGTGACCCCTACGTTACTTTATTTGAAAACAACTTTTAATTTAACTTCCAGAAGTATTAAACAATCCCATGTTAGTTTACTTATGACACTTTATTAATAAGTCATGGCAAGGTTTAACTCAGAATTTATTCTCAAGGAAAATTTGAAGCAACACTCATTAACGAGAAGAAAACAAGAACACATCATTTCTTAAAATACTGAGACTCCACAAGTCGCTCAACCACAATAACCAAATTTTCTTATAATTTCAATGATGGTCAAACAATACAAGGTTTCCAAAGTTTAGATGACAAAGTCCACAATACTTTATACTAAGACATTAATCCTCTTTTAAACTTTCCACTGGACGTTAACAATAGTTGAACAACATAAAAAAGTTTTCGAGCAAAGGAACTTCTCAACTGAGGTTGATGACAAAAGTCTACAAATCTATCCCTCATCTACACGCAAGATCCATTTGCAGCAAATTTTTGACAAGAGTCAGTACATGAGAACTGAGCAAGATAAGGCTACACAAAACCACTAGAACTATTATCTAACAATATCATGAAAAATAGCACCTTATTACAAGAATTTGGGTCAAACCTCTAAACACTATGAGCACATCAAGTTATAATAAAGTCTATAACATGTCGATCAAAGAAGGAGAAGACCTTGTACTTTAGTTAGGAGCAAATGCAATGAAAGTAACAATCATATGAGGATGGCCCTTGGCCCTATAAGGAGAAAACAAACAATCTAGCAACAACAGAATCCCCATCAAGTAAGTGATTCAACAATAATTACAAGATTGAGATTTGATACATATACCAGTCATTTAGAAATTTATCAAAGGTACCAAACGAATAGGCTAAAATAATATTTTTCCGCCCAAGAAGGGGGAAACACGGATTTCAGAAATTAACACAAAAGTCATGCATAAATGAGTTTCAAACCGGAAATCAATTAGAGCATACACACAACATAAGTTCCGAATCGAAGGAAAACTATACCAGATTTGACCATTAACTACAAGGAGATTTACCAATCATCCAGGAAGGGTCAAAGTCTTACAGGCTAGTAGCAAACCCGTGAGAGAAGAAGGGGGTTCCGGTCCAACAAGAGTATACAATAATGTCATCAACAAATTTTTATAACAATTAAGATTTGCAAAATTCCACAACAATTCTAATGTTTGATTAATTTAAAATAAATTATCCATTTCCCGAAACAACCATATTTTAAGGCAACCCTTGGTAACACAGTCAACCTTCACACAAAGATACAAAAATAACTTCTAAGTGACATTATCAAAACAAAACCTTCCGCTATGAATCCATAAGACTATGAATGAAAGATGAGTTTTTCCCAGAAGGTTAATCACATTTAAGGAAATTTCCATCACAAACTATTACGGTAATTACGTGCATAAAAACCGACCAATATTAATTAATAGCGTTAACAATACAAGGTAGAAAATAATGCAAGTTAGGAATAATAGAAGAGAGCCATCAGCAATTATTCAGACAGGGGGATTAGACCAAACTATTCTAGTGTCAACGAGGTACTGGATTCACATAATGAAACCTCCAGCTTAGTTGATCTGAAACACTAATTATGGTTCAAGTTGCCAGGGATGCTCAAGGTACTTCCTAGAGGATGGCCTTAAAAGCCTAGAAATAAGATGAAAGATAATATAAGAGTCTACACCCGCGAGATGGAAAACACACTGCACACAACCTTTTCATTCAAAAAATTTTAATACCAAAACTCAAGCTGGTTAGCCCTAAGCCTTGATCACACAATCCTACAACCTTTCTTTCTCGATGCCAAAAGGTTATCAAAGGGAGTTGCGAAGGAGCTAAGAAAACATCAAAATACAACTTGGGTGCTAGGAAGGGGGGTTTCATAGTTATTGTAAACTTACTTCCATGATATCGAAAATACTAGCTTCATCAACATAATAACTTGCAACTCAGTCACAGGGAAGAATTAATACATAAACAAACAGACGAAGTTCTATCATTCGAGTAATACAACATTCAGAGGAGAGGGCACACACATCCTTTCAACCCACATACTGTCAACGATAAAAGCTAAAACAAGAAGAACAAGCAGAAAGGGAAATCTCCCATCATGACATCCAACTGACAAATCAACGCAAGGAAGAAAGGTTCGATTTCACAATATTTTTAAATAAAATAACAATAGAAAAGTGTAGAAATATCTTGCCTGTTTCTTCAACTTCAACAGGTCGCACAGACTCCACACGGGCCAGCATAAAAGCTGTAGGTACTTGAATCCGGGGTGCACCAGTTCTAAGCGGTCCACCAGTCAAAAGCATTCATTTTTCCACATCACATGTAAAGGAAGCACCATGACCACTGTAGAAAATCCCATTCCAACTACCAATCCAAAACACATCCGAAACCATGGAAACCCTTCATCTCTCTCTTCCTCATCATCCATTGTGGGTACTGGTGGAGCAGACTATTGTAAATGAGGTAGAGAACAATTTCTCTCAAGAGGGCATCCCCATAGATGCGGATTTCCTAAATATGATGATGAATTATCAAATGTTAACATATGACCATCCCTCGGTATCCTGCCTGACAGATTGTTGTAAGACAGATTTAGATATCCCAGAGAATCGAGAAGACCAAGCTGTGATGGAATCTTTCCTGAAAGAATGTTGAGAGAGAGATCCAACAATTCCAACCATTTTAAATTTCTCACACTATATGGAATTGGCCCATTCAGAGTGTTCATGGAGAGGTTGAGAATAATCAGTCCTTTTAGCTTTCCAACTCTAGGAAAAAGATGACCACTCAATCTGTTATTTGACAAAACAATGCATGTGAGGCTGTAAACTACATATTCGCAAACCAAGTTTGATCCTTTGATATTTAGATGTAAACCATCCACATAGCTGTCTCCATCCTTTTCGCTCTCACCAATCGTCCAGCTCTCTCTCCAGTTCGCTGTCTCCCATGGCTCTGAAATTGACATATGTATCCGAGATCTCCCGAACAAAAGATTTGAAGAAATGTCTAGAATTTGAAGCTCTTCCAATTGGTCATTCTGCGGAGGTAGTTTACCTTCGAAATTGTTGGATCTCATTACAAGAACTCGCAGACTGGAACAATTTGCAATCCAATCAGGGATGTTCCCTGTCAAATTGTTTTCCCCCACGTCGAGCACCTCTAAGTATGATAAATTTCTTAGAGTAGAAGGAAGAAGTCCCTGCAGGTTGTTCTTTCCCATGCGCAATGACCTGAGCTTTGTCAACATGCCAAGATTCTCAGGAATCTCACCCTTGAACCAATTATCTACAATATTAAGGATCAATATCTCTGATAAAATGGCTAGATTTGAAGGAATCTCTCCTTGCAAACTGTTATTTTGCAGACACAGAATCAGAAGATTTTGCAGAGCATCCAGACTAGCTAGAAGAATACCTTCCAAGACATTTTCTCCAAAATTGCATAGATCTCCTGGTAACTCTCTCACTGTCACATTCGATTTTGATAAACTATCTTGAAGGATAATATTGGATTTGAGGATGCAGTTGATACTGAACAGACATCAACATAGTTGGACAACCTGCTTATTGGAGGCACTCAAAAGGGATTCTACCTTACTGCAACGTGCCTGCTACCTCCTACCGCCACCACCACCAACATGATCTCCTATTCTCTCATCTCAGTTCGCCTTCAGCTACATTTTCATCACATTCTTTTGCTTATTCCCTCCAATAAAAAAAAAAGGAAACAAGGAAATACTCTGAGCGGCCATTAACAGAAGGACCAGGTACATGCTGAGGTAGGAAACTGAGGCAAAGACAATCAATGAGACAACCATCCCCAATCAATGTTGTTTGCCACCAACTAGGGAGAGAGGCGCATCCACCACAACAAAAACAAGACTTCTATGAAAAAAAGGAATAAACAAATATAGTCTTAACTGCAGGCGGCTATTTTTCAAGGCACTTACACCAACCCAGAATGCCCAGGTCAAAACAACACAGCACAGAATTAAAAGCTCATAAGGAAAAGGAAGGAATTTTAGGCATCCCACTCCCCAAAGCATCTCCATGCATCCACTTTCAAGGAGACAAGGGATAATATGAAAATTAGGAAAATCTCACGCCAAACAAGGGGGATAATCTGCCATAAATAATGGCAGGTCGGTGGGTGAAATATCTCCTCAAGTGTACCAATAAATTTCCATTGATTTCAAAGCATGCATCGAGCCAAGGTGGGGGGAAAAGAAGGGAAAAGGTGGTTGAAGTTTCGAACATGAACACAATATTACGACCAAACCACGGGGCCACGATGGGGAATCCTCTTTATGATCGACAGAAAAAAAAAAGAAAACAACGACGTTTAGCAATTAACAACACAACCGTCGAAGGAGAAAAAAAAAAAAAGCAATGATGAATGTGGCGTTACATAAAAAAAATAATAGAACTACATAAGGCTTTATATCTCTCATGGGTATGTAGTGTGGCACTTGGATCTAACATGGATATTCCAACAAGTATAATAAAATTACTAATTACTTCAAATGAAAAAATGTTTGTTTGTATGAGAATGGGATTTTGTCCAATATAAATGAGCACAACTTCAATAAAGGCTATCACAATGCACAGCTTCCCATTCCATGTAGTGTAGCACTTGGCTCCACCAAGGTTAGTCAAGCCAAAACAATACAATTATAAACAAAATAATATAACTACTTAAGGATTTATCCCTCTCATGAGTATGTAGTGAGGCACTTGGCTCTAAGATGGATAATCCAACCAGTATAGTAAATTTTCCAATTACTTCAAAATAAACAATGTTTGTTTGTATAAGAATGGGCTTGTGCCCAATATAAATGTATACAACTTCGACAAAGGCTTTCAAAATGCATAGCTTCCCATTCCATCCCATTTAAAAAAAAATTAAATATAATATGTTGACCTTAAAGTTATCTCTACTATTCTTCTATTAGATATATAAGATATTTATTTTAGTTATACATGACAATGAGGAAACTTATATCTATTCTTCTTCTATTAGTTATGTAAGAGAATGGGAATATTTCCTTTTAAAGATAAAAGAATGAAAAAATAAATTAGAGAGTAAAATTATCATAAATATTTTCTTTAAATCTTTTTGAAACTGTCACAATACACATCTCCCAATTCTATTCTATAATTCTTATATGATTGTAGGTATATGCCCATTGAAAATATCTATTCCGCTTCTATGTTTCCTAAATGTGAATAGATATATATCTATATATATTGTATGACGAGAAATACATAAGGATTGATCCCTTTCAAGGGTATTTAGAGAATAATATTCCCATTCTAAACATCTAATATTATTGAATCTATTACTCTAGCCAAAATGGGTATGTAGAGCATAACATACCCATTTTAAACATCTAAAATTATTGAATCTATTACTCCATCCAAAACAATATATTTATTAACAATAACTTTAGCTATGCTTGAGCTATTTCTCATTTTTTGAAAATTTGAGGATGGGGTGCAGGAAAACATAAGTACCGAATCATTTCTTGAACAAGGAATATTCAACTAGTAGTCACAATGGAATTTTATCATTTAATCCTGAATATCTTATTAATGTTGATCTTTGGTAATGAAAAACCATTAAGTGCTTGAATAGCATCTTCAAGATGAAATTATTCACCTCTATTACTATCTTGGCACTTCACTTCATCTTCAGCATGAATTTCTTCACTTCCATTACTACCTTGATAAACATCAATATTCAATATTATGAGAACTAGATAGGGCTTGATCCCTCTAGAGGGTATGTAGTGCGGAACTTGCCTTGTCAAGGATATTCTACACAATATGATATAATTATAAACAATTAAAAAAATTAGAGATAAAATAATTCAAATCATAGAAGAATAATAAACATGCAAAATACTTAAAAAGAACATACATGAAATTTTTTATAATCATATTAACTCTATAAAATATATATATATATATATATATATATATATATATATATATATATATATATATATATATATATATCTGTATGTTTTTGTTTGGATATGATTAACATGAAATGAATGATTTCTCATTTTATTTATGGAGGTAACCATTCAGGAGGGTGTGCAAGGAAACTAAGCTTTTAGGAGGGGGTTCTAGTGTAATATATTATTAGTTATTACAAAATAAATAATGTGTGTTTATATGAGAATGATCTTGTTCCCATTATAAACGTGCACAACTTCTATAATGGCTATCATAATGCACAACTTCTCATTCTAAAACAAAGTACCTGACCATGTTAAAAGAAAGTAAATATAATATGTTGAGGTTAAAGTTACCTATATTCTTCTACTATTAAATTAGATATATATGGGATTTCTATTATTTATAAATGAGAATGAGGTTATTTATCTCTATTCTTTTTCTATTAGTTAAATGTGAGAATGTGCATCTTCCCTTTTAAAGTGGAAAGGAATACTAAACAAATTGTAGAGAGTAAAATTTGCATAAACATTTTCTTAAAATCTGGTTGAATTTGTCACAATGCACATATTCTAATTCTATTACATAATTCGTATATAAGAATGGGGATCTTCCCATTAAAAATATCTATTCTTGTTCGATGTTTCTGAAATGTGAATGGATATATATGTATACATATTGTAAGATGAGAACTACATAAGGTTTGATCCTTCTCCAGGGTATGTAGAGCATAATATGCCCATTTTAAACATCTAATATTCTTCAATGTATTACCCCAACAAGAATAATATAACTATAAACAAGAACTTGAGTATGGATTGAGTGATTTCCCATTCTGTGCAAGTTCCAATATTGGGTGCATCAAAACATGAGCACCTAATCATTTCTTCAAACCTGAATATTCAACCATCAGTCATAATGGAAGTGTATCATTTAATACTAAATATATGATTCATGTTGATGTTTGGTAATACAAGAAAAATATGTGCATGAATGATATCTTCAAGAAGAAATTATTCACTTATATTACTACCTTGATGTTTCACTTCATCTTCATAACAAAATAATACACTTATATTATTACCTTGATAAACAACGGTCTTCAATATGTTGAGAACTACATAACTCTTGATCCATGTAGAGGGTATGTAGTACACAACTTGCCTCAACCAGTGATAGTCCAACCAATATGATAGAGTAATAAACAATTAAATAGAGTAGAGATAAAATAATTTGAATCACATAATAAGAATAGACATACAAAAAAGATTTTAGGATGGGGTGACAGTATAATAAAATTATTAATTGTTACAAAACAAAAAATGTATGTTTATATGAGAATGGTCTTGTACCTATTATAAATGTTGGACAACTTGTGTAAAGGTTGTCATAATGTACAACTTCCCATTCTAAAACAAACTAACTTTCCATGTTAAAAGAAAGTAAATACAATATGTTAAGCTTAAAGTTATCTCTATTCTTCTTCTATTTAATTCAATATTTATGAGATTTCTATTAATTATACATGAGAATGAGAAGATTTATCTCTATTATTTTTATGTTAGTTAAATGTGAGAATGGCCATCTTCTTTTTTAAAGTGGAAAGGATGAAAAATAAAGTGGACAAAGTAAAAGTACCATAAACATTTTCTTCAAATCTTGTTCAATTAAATTCTATTCTCTAATTCGTATATGAAAATGGGCATATGCTCATTCAAAATATATGTTCTTATTCTTTGTTTCCTAAATTTGAATTGATATATATATATATATATATATATATATATGATAACTACATAAGGATTCATACCTCTTGAGGCTATGTAGAGAAAAACATGTCGATTTTAAGTATCTAGTATTCTTGAATCTATTACTCCAACGAAAATGATATAATTATAAATAATAACTTGAGATATGCATTGAATTATTTCAAATTTTTTTCATGTTTCAGGATGGGGTACAGTAAAACACAAGCACCTAATCATTTCTTCAACAAGCTATATTCAACTAGCAGTCAAAATGAAATTTTGGGATTTAATCCTTAATTGTGATTCATGTTGATGTTTGGTAATGGAAGATCATTATGTGCTTAGATCACATCTTCAGGATGAAACACTTTAGTTATATTACTATCTTGAAGCATCACTTCATCTTTAGAACGAATTGCTTCACTTCTATTACTACCTTGATTAACATCGATACTTAATATGATGAAAACTACATAAGGCTTGATCCCTATAGAGGGTATGTATTGCAACACTTGTCTTGGACAAGGATAATCCAACTAATATGATATAACTTTAAACAATAAAATATACTAGAGATAAAATAATTTGAATCACAGAAGAAGAAAAGACATACAAATAATTTGATTCACCTAAGAGGAAGTTAGATAAAAATTTCTATGATCATTGTAACCATATAAAAATATATATAATATTATTTATAATAAATTATAATATAGTAAATTTATTGTAATTAATATTATAATATAAAATATAATAAATAATATTATATAAAAATTATTATGGTATTATATATAGATAATGATTATAATATATTAATGTTAGTTAGCAATAATTATTAATATAAATTTATAATAATTTCTATTAATAGTAAATAATTACTAATATTAATGTTGTTATTATAAGTATTTTTAATATCATATTCTTAATAGAGTTTTATTAGCATTAGTAGTGACATCATCAACATTATCATCATGGTTATTATCATCTAAATCATCACCATCATCCTCATGATTCTTGTCATCCTCGTCACAATTTTCTTCATCGTTGTTTTCATTTTCATCCTCATCATAGTCATCGTTGATATAATCATTGTCAGATCAGGATTGTGATTGTCACCTTAACACTTGTGGTCATTGTCATTTTCCATCATCATCATTATCACCACCCTCGTTATGGTACATTTTTAGGCTTTAAGGTTTACAAATTGTGCTATAGTTTTCATCTTTTTCATCATCATCACCATAATTTTCATCGCTTTCATCATCATCCTCATCATCATTATCACCACCATCAACATCTCCATCATCATCATCATCGTGAATATTAATGTTACTAGTATTATTGATATTAGTGTGTGAATTTGTAAATAAATTAAATATTTTAATCATCGTGATTGTGATTGTCATCCTCATGTAGTCATGGTCATTATCATCTATCATCATCATCATTATCGTCACCATCGTTATCGTACACGTTTAGATGGTTTAAGGTTTAAAAAATGTGGTTTTGTATAATTTTTTGTGTTGTTTGGGATGAGTACTAATATTGGGAATGTCACATTAGTTTGTTAGGTATCCAATGGGATTTTAAGGTTTGACATTATCATTTATGGTGTATCGTTGTCATGTTTCTCATTTTTTTTCATCATCATCATCATCGTCACCGTGATCATCATGATTATCATCTTAATAATCACCATCACCCTTGTTGTTATCCTTGTCATCTTCATCACAATCATCTACATCAGCGACTTCTTCATCATTTTCATTTTCACTGTTGTCATAGTCATCGCCATGATTATCGTCATCAATATAATCATCGTCTAATCGTGATTATCTTCTTCACAAGCACGTTTATTTTCATCTTCCATCATCATCATTATCATCACCATCGTTATTGTACATGATTAGGGTTTAAGGTTTACAAGTTTTGGTTTCATATGAGTTTTTGTGTTGTTCAGGATGAGTGATAATATTGAGAATGTCACATCGATTTGTTAGGGATCCAATGAGAGTTTAAGGTTCACATTATCATTTATGGGGTACCGACCATGTGCCATTGGGGTCTACCATAAACCGTAAATATGACAAGTAAAGAAAACACTACATGTGGAATCCTCAACACTAAACATGAATTTTTGTTCCTAAATATTTCAATATATTATGTTGGATATAGTTGGTATTGATTTGTATACAATATTCCTTAAAATAATTCAATCGAATTAATTAGGAATTCTTATGAATAAAGGAAATATTAAATATATAGTGGGTTGAATTCTCTGTTGGGTTCTTGATCTTATATAGAAAGAATCGTTGGTTTCACCAATGAACTATGTGTGTAGGGATCCATATTATTAATAATATGAGTCTTAAGTCACCAACTAGAGAGGTTATAATTGACGTCATCCATGAACAAACTAAATGCCCACCTTCTTTTCCTAATTTTATTTTTGATATCATATTTTATTTAATGCAACTCATGCGGCTGCTACTCTAGCATACCTATATTATATAAATATACGTAAAATATGCCGAGAAGTATATGCGCTTATACCTCTGGGCATATTTTACCATTTATATAAACATAAATAAAAACATTGTAAAATATGTTGAGAGGTATAAGCGCGTATACCTCTCGCCATATTTTACATATGTTTATATAATATGGGTATGCTAGTCTTTAATACTTTTATTTAACTGTGTAAGATCTAGCAAATCCCAAAATACATTTGAATAAAATGAGGCCAAAAATTACCTACAACAGAGGCAGAAATGTTGAAAGGAAAAGATTCACACATACGTTACTTACCTAGTATCACTTAAATAACCAGAAAAGGGGAAGAAACATTGTTGAGGAGGAAGAGAATCAACCCACTCAAATCACTGTACCTGTATGCAGAAGATGCCATTATAAATTCGTGTGAAAAATACATGGGGATTTATAAATGTTTAATTTGTATAGGTTCATATGGAGGGGCAGTTACTTCTTCTTTTTGGTAATTTTTGTTTTTATTTCAGCATGCAGGCATGTTACAACTTCTTTTTGGTAATTATTGTTTTTTTTTCCCTAATTTTTATTTTTATTTCAGGGCATGGGCACAATATCAAACACTTTCACACCATATATGTAAATGTATATTCCTCTCAGCATAATCAGCTAACCATCTGCAAGTTTCCATGAGTTTTAGTCTGATTGGAGTCCATTCATAGGTTACCAACATTTGGAATTGAGTGGAATCACAAGGAGAGAACACATGGTCCAATAATGATTCAAAAACTTTGACTGATCACATCCTCCAAATATCCACCATTCACGATGCTTCGATGTCATGAAGAAATGTGGGATCGATGTTTGAGAAAACCTTCACGCGATATGGTGACATGTGGAGGAATCCCTCGTGTTCGAGGTATCAGGTTATCTTGGGGTCACAACATCCTTCTATTAGAGTCAGAAAAAGTTGAAGAGGATTTTTTTGATGATGAGCCTGTGGATTCTCTTAGAGTTGTAATACATGTGGATGAAACAGAACTACTAATGGATGGAAAAATGGGATATCAATTTAAACGAATACCCAAATCTTAACAACGACATAAAAAATATGTAAATGAAAAGTTCAGATTGATGATGTGGCAGAGGAAAATAAGTAAGAAGCATCAACATTACATTATTGAGTTCAATCCAATTTGTGACCACGGTGAAAAATCCTATATAGGGGCCGAAATAAAATGGAAAGAGAAGATCCTCATTGCTCAACTAAGGACTAGCTCTCACAAACTTAGGTGTGAAACAGGGAGGTGGAAAATACCCAAAGAGCAGTGGGAAAAGAGAACTTATGTATTGTGCAATATAGGGGCAGTTGAGATGGAAGCACAGTTTATCCTCCAATGTCCTAAGTTCACGAATATTCGATCCAGATACAAAGGAATATTAAATAGTGGGTCTATGGTAGAGTTATCTAAGGAAAAAAAAAAGTATTTAGGGAAATGTTATCTTAGATCAATCGGAAGAGGAGAAACCTCTTAAAATATTTTAGGAAGCACACTATGGTTTAAGGTTGTTTGGTACAATTATGTGGTCCCATAGACCTTTTGGTCTCATGGATAGAATTAAAATCTTTCAATTTCAATTTCAATATTATAATCAGATGGTTGAGCAGGGTTCACAAAGTTTTGAGATGGTAGTCCAACCAATAATATTATTTTAGGGTTTCAAGGGTGAGTCATGCACAAGATCTCAATATTCATGAGACATTGGCATCCTATTATTGGTCCACATGGACCAATCACAAATTCATGGGGTTCACCAGGGTTCACGGGGTCACGCTCGAAGTTCTTGGGACTTTTAAACTCTTGGATATCTTAATCTCTAGCCCTTAAGTCTAAAAAGATATGATATCTTAGCCTCACCAATGTATACTCCCTCACACACATTGATTCCCTTTAGTTACAACCCTCTTTTTGATGGAAGGAGATGAATGTTTTATTCAATGCCCGTCATACAAACAAAAGAGCAAGCCAATATATAGGTTGTGGGAGGAGAGAAGGAGAGAGGACAATTAGATAACTGTCTACAAACAAAAACAAACAATGTATTAACTAAACTAATGTGCTAACATTCCCCCCTTAAGACATTACTCTTACAAATGTACCCCCTAAATAAATCAAACTTCACTTTTTCGAGAGGCTTGGTGAGAATATTTGCAGCCTAAAATCAGTAGGGTAGTACTAGAGCTGAATTTGGTGGTTCAAGACCTATTCACGAATGTAGTGAAATTCGACCTCAATATGCTTTGTTCGTTCATGAAAAATAGGATTTTTCACAAGCTTCAACACACCTTGATTGTCGTAGTGAATGATGGGAGGTTTCTCTTTAGGAATCCCTATATCTGCAAGAATGCGACATAACCAAATCACTTCACACACAGCTCCTTGTGCGGCAATGAGCCTCATTGGATGAGAGAGCAACAACAGTTTGCTTCTTGCTAATCCATGAGATAGGCCCAGATTCGAGACGAAAAACATACCTTGAAGTGGATTTCCTGTCATCAACGGATCCTGCATAGTCTGAGTCTATATATCCCTGTAAGAAGAACTAAGTGTTCTTCTAATACTCCAGACCAAAGTCAACTATACCTCAGACATATCTCAACACATGCTTTATTGTTATCGAATGACATTTCTTCAGCTCTTGCATAAATCTGGCGAGATAGCTCACTGCAAAGAAAAGATCTGGCTTGGTATAATTCAAGTAAATGAGACTCCCCACAAGCTACCTGTAGTGAGTTCCATCTACCTGTGGTGAATCCTGGAATCTAGATAATTGCAAACCTTTTTCCATAGGTGTGGACATTGGTTTACAATCTGACATTCCATACTTTTCCAAGAGTGTCTTGGCATATTTCATTTAGGAGACAAAGATATGATTCTTCTTCTGCCATATCTCTAAGCCAAGATAGTAGTGAAGTAGCCACAAATCGGTCATGTCAAAGGCTTTATTTAGATCAATCTTTACATCATCCACAAGATTGTCAGAACTTCCTGTGATCACAAGATCATCTACATATAAAACTAGAATAACAATCTTTGTTCCTACCTTCTTGATATACAAACTTGTATCTGAGTGGCTACGAGTGAATCCATGCTGCAATAGGTGATCATCAATTTTTATATACCATGCCCTAGGTGCTTGTTTGAGTCCATAAAGTGACTTTATCAGATGACATACCTTGTGTGGTTGATACTCGTCTACAAACCCTTCAGGTTGGGCCATGTATACTTCTTCTTTGAGATCACTGTCCAGAAAATCACTCTTGACATCCATCTGCTGAAGTTTCCATCCATTTGGTGTTTCCAGTGCACAGACAACTCTGATGGTTTTGATCTTCACAGTGGGTTCAAAGGTCTCATCATAGTCAATTCCTTCTTGTTGAGCATAACCCTTTGCAATAAGTCATGCTTTGTGTTTTTCGATTGAACCATCTGCCTTATATTTTGTTTTGAAAATCCATTTGCAGCCAATGGATTTCTTACCTGGAGGCAGATCAACAAGTTCCCATGTTTGATTTTGAATTAGGGAATCATATTCAGCATCCATAGCCTGTTTCCACTATTATTTAATTGAGAATGGGCTTGATATGAAGAGTTAAAAGTATACTTCTTTTGCAATGGAAAATTTTCCAACCTAAAATGGAAAGGAAACCATATGATATTTTGAATCATGGTTAGAGTTAGAAATAATCATTCACATGAACGTATTGGCTTTTATAATCAAATAAATAGATCAATTACAATATCATCATGGTGAAGCTTTCCATCCCTAAGAAAATCCACTACCTTTAAAAACATTAATTTCCAATAAAATTTTCATTGTTGCTTTGATAGTGAGATGTGGAAACTCCTATGGGTGTTTTACTTCATGTTCATAATTTTCATCATAGCCACGTTTAAGTTCTACATGAATCCACTGTGGTTGACATCGAACGTCGAACCAAAAATACTCCAATTGTCCTTGGCACAGAATCTCATCAAAGAGAAGATTCAAAGTGTTGCAAATATCGTTGACCAAAGAAAAGAATAGTCCAGCAGCGTCTTCGTTGTCGCTCAATGCCCAAAAATTTGGTGCATTGCTCGCGGTGCTTTCTACATCCAAAATTTGTGACATAAGCGGGCTGGTCTCATTTCAATATTGCGTGTGTACCTCAAGAGAATGCCGGCACATGTGGGGATGCTTTAGAAACCACAGTTGGTAATGGAAGGCTCGGCCTCCTTATTTGTTGGTATTTACAAATGCTATGATTATTCTCTACTACAATGCTACCCAATGCAAAGTGTTACGTAGGTTTCCCCCCTTTCGCTATCCACGCACAACACAGGTACTTCTACGGCCTTTTTCAAAATGCCAAGGATGTTAACCACCACACCTGGTCAAATCTGATGCCAAGATGACTCCAAATTCCATGCAGGTCACCTTTGGTGCTGGCTTGGGGTCCTTCCTGCTAGGTTTGCACATCAATCTCCAGCCACATTACCTCAAGTTTTAAACTCTGCACAAACTTCATTGGCCAATGGAGATCCAATACTTCACACCCCATGCTCCTGGAACACACCAGCATCCATGCCACTCTGATACCAATGATGACAGAGAACTAAATAACAATGTTTATTCAATGCGTTTTTAAAATAAAATAGGAGAGCCATATATAGGCTGTGGAGAAGAGATGAACAATTAAATAAATGTTCACAACTAACAATGTATTAATCACTTAACTAATGTTCTAACAAGATGAACGTAGACAAAATTAAATATATTTTAGAATATTTAGAGGTGTTAAAATGACTAAGTTTAGTATTGCTTATAGCTGAATGTTTATATGGTCCATGGGAATATGTCTGTTCTCACAAAAACAAACAGTTTTATCTTTGTATTGAATTGACAGTACATAAAATATGTATCAAAAAATAATATAGATAAAATTCACTTTGTTTTAGAATAGGAGGTAGTGAATTCTCACACCTTTGTACTTGTATTGAATGGGAAGGCGCCCATACTCAGGGAGATTTAAATTTGTTTCATAATGAGAAGTAGAGCAAAAATATATTATTCACATTATGTTGTTTACTTTTTGTACTTTAATACTTTTGTCCATTGGCGTCCCTTCGATAAAGTCCATATTGACGTGAATTATATATTCTTGATCTACTTCCCATTCTCACAACCTATTCTACAAAAGTATTAAATTTTAGAAATATGGTTATATATATATATATAAAGTACGGTGAGAACTACATAAAGTTGGATCTCTCTCATCAGTATGTAGTGTAGTGCTAGGATTTTTTACTGATATTCCACTCAGTATAATGAAATTTTTATAATTATAGGGAATAAAATTTTGTTTGTAGTAATGGGATATGTAGTGCAACACTTGGGTCTGTAAGGGGTAGTCAAACAACTATAATACAATTATAGATAACTAAAACACAAATAATTCTTGGTTGCATGATGTTGGGCTTTAACATATTAAAAACATTCGAAGTTATGGAAAAATTATAAAACAAAGTAATATTTATTTGTTTGAGAATGGTCATGTGCCCATTATAAACAAGATAAGCTTTTGAGAATGCACAACTTCTCATTATAAGACGATAAATTTTATCTCTATTATTTAATTGAGAATGGGGTTGAGATGAAGAGTTAAAAGTATACTTTTTTTGCAATGGAAAATTTTCCTACCTAAAATGGAAAGGAAACCATATGATATTTTGAATCATGGGTAGAGTTAGAAATAATCATTCACATGAACGTATTGGCTTTTATAATAAAATAAATAGATCAATTTCAATATCATCATGGTGAAGCTTTCCATGCCTAAGAACTCCACTACCTTTAAAAAAATTAATTTCCAATAAAATTTTCATTGTTGCATTGATAGAAATTTTAAAATTATGTAGTTTTATATTTTATGTATTGAATATGCATATTTCCATTCTCATATATCAATCATATATTCTTCCTCAATGATTCCTATAGAAGAATAGGAATCCACATATTCAGTACAAGATCGAACTTAATCATTTCAATACCTCTTTATTAAAAAGAGAATTACTAGTCTAGTTAACATAAGACTTATGAAAAATTAAAGAGAATTACTTGTCCATCTAATATAAGATAGTTATGAATAATAAATGAGAATTTAATAAGGAAAAAATTTCAAGTTTTGAAGAGTGGAGATCTAGAGAAATTTATTTATTGGCTAAGTAAAAGGTATCCTTTGAAGTCTTGGATGATTCTAACATTGGTAATAGATTGTGAGTGATTTAGGATTTGCATCAAACAGATAGATTACATAACATCTCCCTCATACAAATAAAGAAATTTATGCAAATTTTTTTTCTTCTTATATGATTCCTAACTGAGAATCAGTATCCACCTAGTGAATACAATATTAAAAATGTATTATAGTGATTTAGTGGGAATGGAAGATAGTCCATTATTTTTAATTTTTACTTTACATTCTAAGTATTTATTTTCATTGGTAGAAACTATTGATCCATTAAAAATCACTATGAGTGGAGAACAAACCACAAATCATGAGTTTAATCCATTAGAGGAAGATATTATTCCGAACAATAGCACGATGTTATCTAGCCAACAACAAGTTACCCAAAAAAACACACAACTAATTGTGATTAATATTGAATCTACATCAAACCCTTCACCATCAATTATAATAGTTGGCTCATGAACAAGTATAAAGTATTATTTAAAATTTAATAAAAAAAATTACTTTTGAATATTAGTTGCAATCAATCTAATAAATATATCCTAAATGCAATATTTATGTGCAGATACAACTAGTGAAAATACAACAAATATATGTAAAACAATAGGTAAAAATATTAATAATTTTTATTTTCATTATTAGTTGGAAGAAATTTGATAATAATATCATAATTTCAATTTTTATGTGAAAATACAATAGGAGAAAATGTAAAACCAACAAATATATGTAAATAAAAAGGTAAAAATATTTTTTGAAATGTTAATTATTGTATTTGAAATACATACAAGTTAATAATGAAGTTTAACATTATTTTTTTGCATTTCCTCCAAAGAGACATTTTTTTGTTCTTGAATTAGAAGGATTGTTAGTTCAAAATAAAACTTCTAAACAGGAAAATGCGTTTCAATGGAACAACTAGCACATCCTACCTTGAATTTACATTTTATATTTTCTAAGTTTTGTGTTTAAAAAAATTCATCCAATAACATTATGGTCTATGTTAGATACAGATGCCAATGTAGAAACACTAGCAATGAAACAATTACTCATAGTTAAAGTGGAAATAAATCCTTATTTTTTTTGGGGTATTGAACATTGTGAAAAAGAGGGAAACAAATAATAAAACACCATAATTTCAATAGAAATGTGAAACTACGGTTATATTTAATGTAATCAACAAAGGAGTTCTTCAAGAAAACATTTTGGTGTCTTCAAAGGTTTTTGACAAATACTTTAAAAATAATAAGTGGCTTATGTCATCATTGTTTATAGAAATAGGTCATGTAGGGGTTGCAGATGATGTAAGAGACATCTTAAAGGGATTTTCTCTATTTAAAACAATAGTCGAACAAATTAATAAATAAAGTTGTTTTTATTATTTTTTTGTAGTTCTTTTCTGTTTATTACATTTTTATAGATCTTTTGTGTTTATTTCATTTTTGTAGTTATTTTTTCCATTTTCCATTTGAATTTATTATTATATAATCTTTAAAAAGATCTTATTAATGTTTATTAGTAGGTAATTCTCACCATGTATTTCTTACAATCTTTTAATTTCTTCTTCACATGTCATCCAAATGACATGATTAGTATATAATGATAATTGAGGATTTTTATTGTTAGTTTACCATTTAATGCAGCAAACTAGTTGTGATAGGTTTATACAAAAAGATAGTAATTATAAATAAAATTAGATAATCTAATCTATGTTTTAATTTACTGAAAAATAATTTTGTTATTGGTTAGTTTATCAAATCTCGTTTTCCATGAAAAGATGTTATTGGTTATGGGGTAGAAGAATTTCTCTTTGGAGTTCCAAGGCTTACTAAATTCAAATAACTAACCATACAATTATAATTTATATATGTATGCTACCAATATTTCCTTCGCTAATTTATCCCTTAATTGTTAAGTATAACATGAAAATAATTTGATACTAGATTATGGTTTACATACCTGCATTCAAGAGAATGACATGTCTTAATTCAAAAATTTGATTGGTTAAGAAGTATAGAATTTGTTTTTTGTTGGGGCATAACATAGTGTGAAGTTAGCAACAAATTAATAAGATCAAATAAAGAAAAAATTGTTCCAATTTACATTAAAAAAATGAAAAAGTTTCTCGACAAGTACACCTTAATATATGGAGTAGAAAACATATTATTCATAGGTGAAAGAAAATATTTTTTTAGTGAAAGAACTGAGGCACTTTTATTTGGATTGAATTCTAGTTAGAAATTTGGTGCCATAATGTATTCCGATAGATTTTTTGTTACATATTTATGTACATGGTTAAATCCTGTGGGTCCACACCTAAATTTATGTCATTCTTCATAAACATTCAAGAAAAAATTACTAATCTTGATTGAATTTAGTTGATACTAATATGTTGATTAATAAATATAAATTAATTGGTTCATTTTTATAGTCTATCTCATAACAATTTATTAATATTGATTTATTTTTGAAATGAACGATAACCATATCGTACCAAGACAAGAACACAAATGCTAATCAAACACCATGATCAATAAGATGAAAGTGATTCACCAAAATATCCTTAAATAAAACTTTTGCAAAAAAATGAGTAGCAATATCATATATTATTATGGAACTCGATGTAATACATTGAGAATGAGCCTTGCTTAAATAGGCAAGGAATAACAATCTAAGAACTAGTCAAGGTTGTAGATCAAGCCATAAATCAAGGAAATAACTAGTCATCAAAGAATTAGTCAAGACCATAGATTTAGGAGAGAACTATACATCAAGGATCTAGTCAATACCATAGATCAAGGAAAGAACTATACCTAACAACTAGATAATAACTCCTAATGTCTAAATAAGATAAAAGAAATATCCACACACATAAGTGGGTGTGGATAAATACAATAAAGGTAAATAAAGTACCTAGGTAAACATGAGCTATGGTAAATACCTACTCTAACAATTTTTGTAGATTATATCTTAACATTTCATTTATTACCATCATTTTATGTTGTAGTTATCTCATAAGGGCATATTTCCTACATTCATTCTATGGAAATAAATCAATATTATAATTAAACATTTATCAAATTTTATAGATTTCATAAATTCGAAGCAATATTAGACACAAATATATATGATAAAAATATGTAAAATATACAACATGCAAATGCACACGACCCTATAGTTAAAACAAATCACATCCAATGTTTTCTTCATTTCTATATTAAGTTTATGAGAATGGGCATATAACCATTCTCATCACAACAATAAAACTCTTTGTTTGTATGAGAATGGGAATATTCCTATTATAACCATTCTAACTCATTTAAGCAATAGTGAACTTAATCATTTTATTATAGCTATAAAGGATGTTAGAATGGGTAAGTGTCCATTCTAAAAATAAATAAATATTTCCTCTATTTTTTTTCTATGATTCTTATATGAGAATGGGAATATGCCTTTTAAATACAATATTAAATTATTTAATTGTATTAGAATGGATATATGCCCATTCTGTTTATCTGTATTTTTCATCTAGGATTCTTATATGAGAATGGAGATATGCCCATTCTGTCTATGTGTATTTTTCATCTATGATTCTGATATGAGAATGGAAATATCCCCATTCAAGATAATATAAAATTGTTTGTTTGTATGAGAATAGAAAATATTAGTATTTTCTATTTATTGCAAAGTTATAAATGTATGGATATTTCTAATAATTATTTCCTATTCTTACTAAAATATTGTAAACCACTAAATATGAAATCCCTCATGCATGATATATAATTTCTAAAAACCCCTTTTTGGATTCCAATAATAGCAAAATAAAATTATATAAAAACCTTTTTTGGATTCCAATAATAGACAAATCAAATTTCAATATTTGGTATAAGTAAAACAAAAATGCCCAATTTAAGTATTTAATCTAGATTGTAAAATTTCCACATTTAAGGAAATTATGGTATTGTGTCAAATTCAAGCATTACCCATGTCCTAAAATCATTTCTTTTTGGTTTAACTGACATCAAGACAATCTATGTCATTGAAGTTTTGACTTTGTGTAACTACTATGAGTCTTTTTTCATGGAATTATTTGGAGAAAAACTTACCTAGGGGTTATAAGTGCATCATGGGTTAATCTAATGACACTTAATCCTATGCTAGGTGTTTACCTATATTTGAAAGTCCATGTTTTATGTTTGCTTCACCCTAATAATCTTCAAGTCTTGGAATATCTTATCCTTCTCAAATATAGATTAACACTTGTTTGAAAAATGGGTTATCTACGACGCCCACATTTGATCCTTCCAAACCTTGCTAAACCACAATAGTTAACTGGGAAAATTATGACTAATTTTTTTTGTTAATTAGTTAAAACACATTGGAACAAACTTAAATACATGAATTATGTTTAATTTAAATGTTTACCCATGATCTAATACATCTCCCTTGGAATTAAGTTTATTTATTTAATTTGAAAGTATTATTTAATTTCTCAAACCATTTTAGACTCGTCACTTCCCTAGTTTAATTTAATTTAATTAATTAATTAATTAATCCCTAAATATATCCTATTTATTTTCCCTTTTTAGGTTACTAACAATTTTAACCCAACTATATTTATAATATTTACTGATTTAATTTCATCTAATGTTTACTTACCAAGGCCCGTGACAATTAGATGATAAAATCATCTAAGTAAACTTTAATTATTATTACTAGCATAACTTTGACCCTACATCTCCATTTTAATAATTAAAACACCCACTTTACCGATTAGCCTTTTCATTTTCTATAGGCTAGCTTATAACATTCCCCATGCAAAACTAATAAATAAAATCCCATAATTAAATATCCCCATAAAGAATTAACTTCCCACACCTGTGAATAAATTTTATAGGGCACTATTCATTTATTTAATTTTGTTCTCACATACTTTAATATAATCTCCCATCCATCACTTAAGGGATGAGGAATAAATCACAACCATGGGACTAATTTAATCCTCACCCTTAGATTTTAGGTTTCTCTTTTCTCCCTAAATTTCCTTATGGACTCTTATATTTTCATTCTAACCCTAGTTTGCCTCTATTTTCACAAGTGAAGCTACAAGGAAAGAAACAATGGAGGCAAGAGGGCATGGAAAATAACTATGTTTGCTATGGATATTCAGGGAATGCAATGAGAGGATTTTCTCTTCCATATTACATAGTTTATTGTCTCTTATTTTACTCTCAAAGTTTATAATCTACAATTTTATTTTTACAGGGTATCGTATCTACCCTGTAGATTTGTGTATTTATTTTATCAGATCAAGAGTTACACACACACACACACACACACACACACACACACACACACACACACACACACACACACACACACATGTTTATGTATACAAGTACAAGTTAATCTCTTTCAATAATACTTTCATTTAATTACAAATCAGGTTATATTAGCCTGTAAATTTTTTTGTGTAAATTTATATACATACATATAGTTTTAAGTATATGTGTGTGTCTATATATATATATATATATATTATCTTCATTTATAAATATTTAATCTTGGATTTCACAACCAAATTTGTAGGAATAACATAATCTATAATAAGAACATTATTCATTCATGGTTTATATTTTTCTAAGAATCCTATAGGTGTAACAGATTTGAAAACTAGATCTTATCTTCCTACAAGCTAGATAAATTCAAAAAACAAATTATAGGAAGCATGGGTAGTTTCATTTGAATATTATCAAGAAAGTTAAATGGAAAAGGCATGAGATATAATATAGATATTAATCTTTAAAATAATTTACAATTTTCCAAAAAAAAATTATAGACTGTAATTTCCATTGTTTTTCAAAGTTCCAAATTAAATTCATATTTCATGTTACATAGAGATTAGTGTAAACTTGCCACTAGGATGATTTGTAGTCTAAAACAATACTATACACCAACATTTCAAACTCCTTCTTCTTACTGCAACTTACATATCAAGATTAATCAATTTTCATTACAATAAGAATAGAAATAAAAGTCAAGTTATAAGCCCTCTACCAAAAATGATGGAGACAACATGCCTAATTTTCTAACATAGTTTTCTGCACCTTCTTCTCTTTGATTTTGACTTGCAGTTCCTTCCAATATATCTCCAACACACAAACAAGGGAGGGAGCTAAGTAACACTCTCCTCCCATACATAAATCCAATGAAGGGGTGAAGCCAACCTCCTCATTGGCCCCTAAATCCCAACCATGAAAAAGTAACCAATGTACACAACCTATGGAATCTTATAGAAAATGGATTCCATATTACAAACATGCATACAAATAAGTACCGCAGCACATAATCGAACAAGATACAAAGATGTAGTTTCCATTAGCACATAGGCTCAATTCTAGAGCCACAAGAGACAAGAAATATGGGTAACCATATTATAAATCCAAAGTGGGTTAGGGGTCCACCTTCAATCTCCATAAAAATAATCATACACAAAAATCTGTTTTTCCTCACTCAAACAATTGTCACTCCCTCATGAAAATATACAAGAACAATCAAGAAATTATCTTTTTCCTTCACAAACTCAGACACCCTACCCACACTCCCTATATAACATTAAAAAATACCTTACTCCAACTCCTTAGTCCCCATTTTATTTCTCTTCACACCTTCCTAAAAGCAACACTATCGAAACCCCACACATTCACACAAGAATTCAAAAATTCACATATACACAAAAACATACATATAAGAAATAAAAATAATAATATCAGGCCCTAACTGGCCATTGTTGACTCCTTCCTCCAATCAATTCTAACCTTCAACTCTCCCAAATCCAAATCTAAAAATCAAGGAAGAGATAGGGAAAGTAACCCCAAAAACATGAGATGAAATAATATAATAATGTTGCTCTATGTAGGATGCCAATTCATCTCCCTCAAATCAACCTCATAATTTCCACACAAAATTCAAAGTATCATAAATAAGCAGGTGAGGAGATGCCATTACCAAATATGCACACAAACTCCCTTTTGCACATATCAAAGTTGAATTTAGAGGTGAAAATATTAGGATAACTAAGGAAAGCTAATTTCCTATTTCGCATCAATGTTTCATGATTATAGGCTAAATATGACCCCTCAAGTCATCAGTAAGGTTTGGGGAAGACATTAAAGAGTTTGGGACAAGTAAAACTTGTCCTATAAGCCTTAAAAATTGGGGCCAAAACCCAAATCCGAGATTTGAGGTGAGGGGGTGGGACACTGACCAATGCCACCAAAAATTTCAAAAACAAAATCTAAAGTGAAAACTAAGGTATAATCACATACACATTTCCCCCATTCACCACATTAATACATCAACACATACTAACAATTAAATAGCTAATTTGGGGCACATTGATAACATAGAAACATAAGGATACAAGGGTACATTAAAACTTTAAAAATAAAGTCATAACATCCAAAAAACAAATGAAGAACACGTCTAAAATTATACCATGGTCACATGTGAGGTACCCCCCTATGGACACCTCCTAACAACAACACACAACAGTACGACATGCATGGATACAAACACACAACTACCAAGTTGACTACACTATGAACATGTGACATTCCTTCATGGTTGTCCTTATTAGTCCCACCTTTTTTGTGTGATTTTGTTTCCTATAACCATAAATAATACCACCTTCGGCCTCAAGGACACATGAATACCTAAAGGAAATAAAAATATATATAAAGAATCCATAATATAATCCTTAGCATATGCAATATTTATACAATTCTAACATAAATTAATAATTTAAAATTACCAATAATCAAAACTCCTATTTTAGGAAAACCGTGAAATTCATATACTTGATGATCATCTAATATCATCACATAATTAATGAACCACAATAAAAATGAACACATAGTTAGTTCAATCATATATATATAGTCGCAACTACCATCAATAGAAAATGTTAGTATATAAGTAGAGAAACTCTAAAAAAACATGTAAAAAATACCTACCAATATCAGCTACGCATCCATCCAATTGATAAATCTAAAAATCAAATAAAAATAATAATCAACTGTCCATATAATCCATCACATGATATCAAGAACAACATGCATGTCCCTAACCAACTAGTAATCAAGATCATAATAGAAATAAGTGTTGAAGAATTGTGGGGACTACATCCCCCTCTCTGTACACTCCACTTCCTGCTAGAAGTAAATGGAAAAAGTGTGGAAACTAGGCTCACATTAAGGTGGTGTTATCCCTTGTAGTTGATGTCTCATCTAATCAATCCCAATGGACATGCACTTGCTTAATCTCATGCCCTCAAAGGCCCAAGGTCCTACGCTCTATGATGCACAAAAGATCCAGAGTCACCTATCCCTACTCCTGCACCTACAAAGTTGTCTAATACAAGACATGAGAATGATATTGAATGTATCTAGTGTGGGTGGAAGCGTACAAATGGACATGTCATATGAAACCATACCGACTAAGGGGAACCTTATGAAGTTCTACAATGAGAAGAAAATGTTGCATATTATTAAGGGCCCTAACAATTCTTTGTATGAAGTATTGTACACATATGTCGATGTCAGTAACTTTGTGGGATATATTGGTTGTAAGGAGCATAAAACTGATGAGTCCAAGTATCCTGAGAAGGTTGGTTCTCCTTGGACCCTGATGTTTGATGGGGTTTTCTCTAGATCTTGTAATGGCACTGGTGTTGTCTAGATATCTCCAAGCCTAGAGGAGTTTAATTTTTCTTTTAAATCCAATTTTGAATGCACGAACAATATTGCTGAGTATGAAGCATTGCTCTTGGGTTTAAGGATTTCATTGAAGTATGGTGTCATAGAAATTATAGTTAAAAGAGATTAATATTTAATAGTCAAACAAGTCAAAGAATGAAGTAATACAAGCATGCAGTCTGGGACCTCATTGAATTGTTTGACTCTTTCAATATAATGCACCATGATAGGAAGTATAATAATGTAGCAGATAAGTTGGTAGTGTTGGGATCAAGGTTTGAGAGCTATACATTATCCCCCTATTGTGAATATGATATTGAAAGCCCTGATTCAGATGGCTATATCTTATTTTGCCCTGCCAGACTCAGGAGGTGGGAGATTCCCATTGCTACTGCTAGGCTGCGTGTGCGACATCTTGCAGTACAGACAGATTTTTGCTTTCGCTGATGCCCTGATAGCTCAGATTTACTATGAGCTATGGATGTACACTACTGGTCGGAGGACAAGGATTGACGTTAGCTTTGTGCTCCATTGCTGGGCGTATGAGCACATAGCAGTGATTAGGCCATCCGGGCTTCCGTGGATGCCGGCAGCAGTGGGGGGTGTGGACTATGGATTTCGGAGATGGCGGGCTGACATGGCCGCCGGAGACACAGGTAGATCAGCTGAGTGGTACTCGGAGCGTTTTAGGACGCTTACACCAGATCAGGTTATCTGGAGGCCATATCGGGCATTTCCGATATGGGTTGGTCAGGATGCCCACTTGGTAGCATTGAGACGGAGCCGATGTGGTCAGAGGTCGCAGACCAAGACATGTGGGAGCGAGTCCCATTCATGCGGATACTGAGGCAGTTTGGTCTTGTACAGACAGTACCGGCCACATATACGCCATATAGGCGGGATGGCCGAGAGACAGATTTGCCGATTTTGATCCCGGCAGACCCACTGAGAGAGGCTCCACCTTCCGCAGACAGTGATGATGACGCGGGGGTGGATGAGGGCTACGCAGCGTGGTATGACACAGAGCTTCCACGACATCTCCCGCCCTCGATAGATGCTGGTGAGGAGGACATAGGTGCGACACTAGACAGACTAGAGGGAGAGCATGCCACACTGATACAGACACATCAGGTAGCTCTAGAGGAGATCAGGGCCTTGACAGAGGAGAGGGATTCCCTGATTGCGGAGAGAGACACCGCTCGCCAGGAGCGAGATACAGCGATCCAGCAGCGGGACCGCTATTTTCGGCACAGGGAGGCCCTCAGGGCCAAATACGGAGAGACCGGTGCCATATCAGAGTCTGGCACACAGGGCACGGCTCTAGGAGGGATACCACCAGCAGCGCCAGCAGCCCCAGCAGCACCAGCAGCCTCGTTACGAGCACCGGGTACTGTGAGCCTTAGTACGTACCAGTCTCTCCTTGCTGAGGTGAGATATTATGAGGATGCCCTAGCGCAGCATGCCCCAGATGTGCCTCGGTATGGGGCGAGGAGGAGAGCAGGGACGGCTACAGCGAGCGGAGCCTCAGGCGGAGGGAGCACTGGGAGAGATCGAGGTGGGCCGAGACCTCCAGCAGCAGGTGCATCGAGCTCGGTAGGCGGCGGCCAGGAGAGAGAGCCGGGTGGAGAGGAGGGTGGAGGAGATAGTGTCCTCCACGCTTCGGATTTTACTATATAGAGATTTGATAGACTTTTGTATTTGTATTAGTGATGTAGCCTCGATTGGAAGGCATTGTATAGATGGCTCGATTGGAAGCCACCCATTTTTGTAAAAAACACACATGTATATATATAGATTGATCACGTTACTTGGCATATAATTGTACTCATGTTTTGTTTGGTTTTGATATACATGGATAGATGGATATAGATAGATGTTATTGGATAGATATAGACTGATAGATGGTAGAAATAGATGTGATTGGATAGATAGATGTGATTGGATAGATATAGACTGATAAATGATATATGTGATGTGGATAGAACTTTGATAGATGGACATGATGTAACTTGGAGGTACATGTGTCTGATGTTTGGATTAGATATGGATAGATATAATGTATCTTGGATGTGCATTTTGATGGATAGATTTAGATATAGATAGATGTAACGTACCTTAGATGTACGTACTTTTCGATATTTTGATGGATAGATAGATAAATGTGTTTGATACATGGATGTAATTATAATGAGAAATGAATAAAGATAGATGTTTTGATAGATGATAGAAGATAAATTGTGATTGAATTAACATGTGAAATGTCAATTTAACAGGATGCAAGACAGAGAGATGGAGAATACTCCTTGCAAGAGCCTAAGATGAAAGCGGGAACAACCGTGACCTAGAAGAGAAGACACTCAGAAAAGAAGGGAAATGATAAGTCGGACTTCCAACCGACCATAGATAAAATCCCGATAAGAAACCGAAAGACCAAGCATACAAGGTCCTATATAAGATTAAAATAAACCTGACACTAACTAGTTGCAAACCAGATCTAGGATAGAAACGGAAAGAAAAGTAAGTAAGTACCTTGTTGGAATTTACAAGGGACAGAATACATGTCCATAATAGGGAAAGAGGATTCTCCATATGATCGACCAAAAGGTCCCAAAACTCAGCTTCATAGTTTTGATAGAAAAGCAAACTGATCGATATGGGAAGTTTGCTTGATATGGAAAGACTGATCGATGCGGGAAGTCTTTCAGTGATGCTAAAAAGTGTATAAACTGACTGGAAGGCTGATTGATTACAAGAAGCCTTGAGTATTTCTTTGAGAAACAGCCGTCCTTCAAGGGAGCGGTCTGTATTGTGAATTTTAATGATAGCCATCCTTCGAGGGTATGGTCTATTTTTTTTTAGAATTTTTGATTCACTTGATAATATATGGATAGCTGTCCTTCGAGGGATCAGTCTGTCTTTTTGGATAGCATCTTTCTCTTTTTTTTTTTTTTTTTTTTTTTTGAAACTTTTTTGGAAGAAGCTGAGTTTAGACCTAGATAGATCAGATGGAGGGGAAGAGAACATGGAAGAACATGTACTCTTGCCCCGAGCAGATCCGATTAAGATAAGTACCCGGGACAGATGAAGTGGTGATTTGAAATTGTGTCCCACCGGGCGTGCCAGAATGTAGATCAAGAATTTCGCGTTTGTTACCTGTCCAAGTTAATGCACCAAACTAAACACAAGAACCCTGAAAAACCTCAATGAAATTGATACCTGATGAAGATGTAGACGGATGAGGAAGCCGATGTAGACAAGACGGGCGCACACGAGCAATTTGCACAATAGATCCGAGTAACTTGCAAAACACCGATGCTTGACAGAAAAAGATGGCGTTAGAAGATATATGGGTGGACTGCCCGAGAAGCGGGTCCGGGAAGCGATGAGCTTCCTTGGCGGATGTCAGTCCACGTTTTCAATAAATAAAAGGAGCATACATGATAAAGGATGTAAATAAAGACTAGATTTTCTGATTGTAGTAATAAAACAGAAACTGAACAGCAGACAGAAAGTACAGAAAACAGGGAACAGGGAAATAATACTGGATTTGTGTTACCTGTGACCTTTTACCTGTCTGCAGAGAAATCGGCGTCGACTGGGTCTAATCGACGGTGACTGATGTGATCGGCGTCGACTGGGACTGATCGGTGTCGACTGGACAAGATCAGTGTCAACTGAAGGCAGACTGAACAATCAAGGACTGTGCGATAGGATTGGAGGATTGGAAGGTAAATGTGGTCTGCTGGATGTGTCGAAGTTGGCGAGACACTGGAACAGGGTCACCAGATGATAGATGGTGATGCGACGCTGATATGACAGGGACAGAGTAACGGTGCTCCTCTCAGGGATTGATTTGGACAGGATCTGCCCTAATTTGATACAATTGATGCTAAGAAGATCTCTCTTTCTCTCAACCTGTATCTTTCGCTCTTCTGTTCGCTTTTTTTCACTCGTTCGTAATCTCTTCCGTTCTCTTCCGTAGTCTCTTCGGGTGTTAGAACTGAGTTCTGGGCTTGCTTTTATAATCGGCGCCGCTCCTATAAAATCGGCGCCGACCATATGGGTCGGCGCCGATTGCGGAGAAGACTCCCGAGATGGCCAAATTGATCGATTCGAGAAAGATAAGACTTATCCCGACTACAGGGAAATATCCCGCTTAGGGAAGATTAAAAATGGATGCAATGCATGGGTAGAATAAATTTGGGGTGGATAAGTGATTAAGATGCATGGGAAGAAGCGTAATCAAATATTTAATATTTAATCACTCATGGATAAGATGTGATGGGATGAATTAAATTTGGAGTAAGCTATTAAATTGCAAATTGGATAATATCCCAAGGGGATAATTGGTGACGTAAACATGCCCCAGGTTACCTAGGCAAGTAAAAGGATGGGAGGGACACTAAATTGAGTAACCAATTTTAGGTGTCTACATTTTGCCCCTTTTTGTCAAGTAACTTGCGATAAGCAAGGTTATGAGACAAAAACAAAGGGATGGAAAAAGAGAAGAAATTGTGGTGATGTGATCCCCCTCAAACTAGGGATGGGATGAATGATAGAACAGACGGTCCCGAGTTTGAAAGAGGTAGATGAAATATGCAGGATGCCCCAGTCGGATGCCTGGAGTAGATCTGATCATTGAGGATGCATTAAAATAAACACCAGGGGCAGCAACCTAAGGAACTCACATTGGTAGGGAAAACTAGTCGGTCTCCTCATGAGATGACGTTAGTGCCTACAGACCCGCGAGTGGAAGGAGAACTGCAAAAAAAGCCAGCATCGAAAGAGAGACACATTGGTAGGGAAAACTAGCCAGTCTCCTCATGAGACGACGTTAGTGTCTACAGACCCGCGAGTGGAAGGAGAACTGCAAAAAAAGCCAGCATCGAAAGAGAGACACATTGGTAGGGAAAACTAGCCGGTCTCCTCATGAGACGACGTTAGTTACCTGTAGACACCTAAAATTGGTTACTCAATTTAGTGTCCCTCCCATCCGTTTACTTGCCTAGGTAACCTGGGGCACGTTTACGTCACCAACTATCCCCTTGGGATATTATCCAATTTGCAATTTAATAGCTTACTCCAAATTTAATTCATCCCATCACATCTTATCCATGAGTGATTAAATATTAAATATTTGATTACGCTTCTTCCCATGCATCTTAATCACTTATCCACCCCAAATTTATTCTACCCATGCATTGCATCCATTTTTAATCTTCCCTAAGCGGGATATTTCCCCGTAGTCGGGATAAGTCTTATCTTTCTCGAATCGATCAATTTGGCCATCTCGGGAGTCTTCTCCGCGATCGGCGCCGACCCATATGGTCGGCGCCGATTTTATAGGAGCGGCGCCGATTATAAAAGCAAGCCCAGAACTCAGTTCTAACACCCGAAGAGACTACGGAAGAGAACGGAAGAGATTACGAACGAGTGAAAAAAGCGAACAGAAGAGCGAAAGATACAGGTTGAGAGAAAGAGAGATCTTCTTAGCATCAATTGTATCAAATTAGGGCAGATCCTGTCCAAATCAATCCCTGAGAGGAGCACCGTTACTCTGTCCCTGTCATATCAGCGTCGCATCACCATCTATCATCTGGTGACCCTGTTCCAGTGTCTCGCCAACTTCGACACATCCAGCAGACCACATTCACCTTCCAATCCTCCAATCCTATCGCACAGTCCCTGATCGTTCAGTCTGCCTCCAGTTGACACTGATCTTGTCCAGTCGACGCCGATCAGTCCCAGTCGACGCCGATCACATCAGTCGCCGCCGATTAGACCCAGTCGACGCCGATTTCTCTGCAGACAGGTAAAAGGTCACAGGTAACACAAATCCAGTATTATTTCCCTGTTCCCTGTTTTCTGTACTTTCTGTCTGCTGTTCAGTTTCTGTTTTATTACTGCAATCAGAAAATCTAGTCTTTATTTACATCCTTTATCATGTATGCTCCTTTTCTTTATTGAAAACGTGGACTGACATCCGCCAAGGAAGCTCATCGCTTCCTGGACCCGCTTCTCGGGCAGTCCACCCATATATCTTCTAACGCCATCTTTTTCTGTCAAGCATCGGTGTTTTGCAGGTTACTCGGATCTATTGTGCAAATTGCTCGTGTGTGCCCGTCTTGTCTACATCGGCTTCCTCATCCGTCTACATCTTCATCAGGTATCAATTTCATTGAGGTTTTTCAGGGTTCTTGTGTTTAGTTTGGTGCATTAACTTGGACAGGTAACAAACGCGAAATTCTTGATCTACAGTTCTACCTCGAGATGTCATCTTTGAAGTTGTGCCAAACAGACACGTGGAAGCTTCCACTAGACCTTCCCATGCTCAGACTTTTTAGCGACCGGTGCAACTCTCGCAGGTTCCGAACACGTGGAGGGCCTGCACTCATTTGGGAACTTACCTCTGGACTTCACCTTTGCAATTGTGCTAAGGAGACACATGGAGGATTTTAATCGGTCCTCTTTACACTTCGCTGACTCAGACTCGCAGCACTGATATGTGGTATAATCCATGGGAGGAAACTCATTTTTGAGAGGCATGAATGTAGGTATCTATTCCTCAAGGTGTATTCTAGAAGGTGAAAGGATTGCTTGTGAGATCAAGCCATATGGAGCCACTTGAGAATTATTAAAAAGGGGATATTTTGCATGATAAAATAAAAGAATTATTAAAAAACTATCAAAATTTATGACATGGAATCCCAGTCATAGTTGGAGAACTCAAAAATATGATCATTTCATGATTTATCCACCTAGCAACAGAAAGTAAGATATTTTCAAGGGAATAAACATGATTAAAATGTAAGTTGTTAAGAGGAATATTATCTTGAAGATTTATACTTTTGGGGGAAAATTTTAGGATGAGTGAGTGAGTGAAATTGTATAAATGCAATGAGAATACTCTTGCATAGGGGGGTTTATTTTTCTGAGAAAGTTAGAGAAAAACTATTATTTCCTAAGAGACCATCTGAGAAACCAATTTATTTTCTTGTGTTTTTGGATTTTATCATGTCAAGATGTTTACAAGTGTACAGCCATTGAAAATCTCTGAGATTGTTGAGGAAACTTTCTCCTATTGATGAATCTAATGAACCTTAAATGAATCTGTGTTAATCATGAGTATAATTATGTTTTATTTTATTTAAGAATGTTTTCAAATAGTTTTTCATGTTCCTATTGCAATCTTATGTTTAAATCCATCTAAATCACACAAGATCTTATCCATGTGATAGTATTGTGGCATTTGCAATTGCATTATGAGGAGAGATTTCATCTTGTAATGAAATAAACAATTTGAAATCAGTTTACTTCCACTTTGTTGACAAATATTGTTTGTTAACCTATGGGTGTATCTTAGGCGCGACTAATCTGGGATTTGCAACATTTAATTGAGTGTTTAACATGAGCCTTTGTGTTGAATTCTTGAAGAGTGTATGATATCGTGCATCTCTTGGCCTCCATTAATATAAACCTTCTGTTTGAAGGAATATTTTGGCTATTTTGAAGCATTTTTTGTTTGAGTATTCCAATATCTGTAAAGGCTCTCAAATATATGGTATAATCAACATTATCTTTCTTAACTTCCCACCAAAAACTTCTCAAATGATAAATCCTACATGAACTACCATTGTTTGTACTATGTATCCACAAAGATTTAACAAATTTTACTACCAAAATATGCAGAGACAATTAGGTTTCAATTATTGTCTTTAGTAACCCCAACCTTGGCCAGGAAACATCTCCACTCTCTAATGTGACAACTAGTGAGCATTAGATTGTGTTGTATTGATCACATTTTCTCAAGGTTTTGACGAAAAATTTGTAAAGAAGGATCTCTTGATATCCTTCACCAACACAAGTTACAGAATGGATCCTCCAAGTAGTGAGGGTAGATCAAACCCTTAGTAAGGTGATATCCGTTTCTCCAACGCATGAGTGAAAAAGAGTCAGTTGAATACCCTCCCCGGCTACAAAATGACTTATGTCATGATTTTTATGTCTCTAAGCATCCTGCTAGTTTCGTGATGTTGCTTAGCCCTCACAGGAGAATCAATTTATATACCAACAACACCAATACTCAAGTAACAAATTATGAAAAAAACTTGTAATTTAACTTACCAAGGACAAGGGAACAAACAACATCAGGGTGTCTCAAAAAATAAGAAGCAAAAGAGGACTTCCCAAAATTATTTCATATCCATAACATATGTTGCCTATATTCACTAATAAATCTACGTCACCACACAAGGAGGGTGCCTTTAATAAAACAAGTGATAAAAACCCTTATTAAATTTTAAAATATCGACATAATAATAAAACAAGTGATCTGGAATGCAGCTAGTGTGGGTGGAAGTGTAAAAATGGACATGTCATATTAAATGATACCAATTGAGGGGAACCTTTTGGAGTTGTACGATGAGAAGAAAATGTTGCATATCATTGAGGACCCTAACAATCCTTCTTATGAAGTATTCTACACATATGTCGATGTCGATAAGTTTGTGGGCTATGCTAGTTATAAGGACCATAAAATTGATGAGTGTGAGTATTCTGAGAAGGTTGGTTCTCCTTGGACCCTAATGTTTGATGGGTATTGTTCTAGATCTAGTAATTGCATTGGTGTTGTCTAGATATCTCCAAGCCAAGAGGAGTTTAACTTTTCTTTTAAACTCAATTTTGAGTGCACAAACAATATTGATGAGTATGAAGCACTGCTCTTGGTTTTAAGGATTGCATTGAAGTATGGTGTAAGATACATTATCGTTAAAGGAGATTCAGGGTTAATATTCAAACAAGTCAGAAAGATGTATTCTATAAAGAGTCAAAGAATGAAGCAATACAAGCATGCAGTTTCTGACTTCATTGAAATGTTTGACTCTTTCAATATAGCATTTCAACAATATTATTTAATTAAAAAATATTCATATTAAAATATTTTAAAATTATAAATATGAATGATTTAACATTTATATATTATTACAATTTAAGGCTAAATTTTTTTAAATATGTAAAACATATTAAAAACACAAAACTTAAAATGTTTTTGAAATATTAGTTTTTCATATTATTTTAATTTTTTATTAGGTATAATACAAGTTTTTAATATGTACGCATGGAAGGATTTTGTTATAATAAATTTATATAGTTTTTATTTGTTTTTATAAATACAACCTATTTATTGTAAACATATATTTATTAATTTATTATGTTAATTTTCTTTAAAAAATTATAACATTTTTACAAATATGTAAAAAAATCTAAAGTGTGGGTAATGTGAAATTTTTTAAGTATTTAACATGGATTTTAAACCGTTATATGTTTTCATATTAATGGTTTTACATTTTCCTTTAGGAGTAATTATGGTGAGTAATTTTGTGATAAAAATTATTTTAATTTTTAATAAAATTGTTGATTTTCTGTAAAGAATGTTTCACTAAAATAAAATTGTGGAACACATCCAATAACTGAATATTTAAAAATAAATTCTATAGAACATCCAAAAATATTGTAATATTAATTTTTAGAAATGTCAAATTTCTATAATGAAGTTTGGAAGATGTGGGTTTTATACAAATAGTTGTGGATTTTCAACACTCACATAATTTCATGTTAATAAAATGTGGATTTTCTATAAATAATGTTTCACTAAAATCAAATTGTGCAACACCCCCAATATCTAAAAATTTAAAAATAAAATTGAATAGAGCATCGAAAAATATTATAATATTAATTTTCAGAAATGTTGAATTTGCCTAATGAAATTTAGAAGATGTAAATTTTCTACAAATTATGAACAATATTAATTTACTATAGAAAATTCACAGTAATTAAAAACCAATAACTAAACTATTATAGAGATGCCACAATTATTCTACAATTATTGAAAATTGTGGCAAATTTGTAGAATAATTTTGGTAAAAAGTGCTTGTATGTTGTAGTGAAGAAAGGTAAATGGAATTTTTTTTCTTTCTATTTTCACATAGTTTCTATTTCTTCTATTAACCTACTAAGGTTATAGAAAAGACTATTTTCTTTTTTTCTAATGTTCTAGTTTACTTGTAAGTTTCAAGTCCAAGCACCTCAATTAGAGTTTTATTATGTTCAGGTTAATCATTTTATTAATTAAATTTTAATGAGAAGGAAGAGTCAATATATCACATTATTAATTTTATGGGAATAAGATATAAATCAACAGACCAACAGACCATTCAACATAACAAAACATCATTAATTTTGTAAGAAATAGGAATCAATCAACCAACATGTACCACACAAGGATTTCAAGGTTTTACTAAATAATTACAACTATCACTGAACCACTCCAAGTGGTTCTCCACAAGTATCGCAGGAGTTTAAAGAAACAATTTTAATTTTATGAATTTATTAGGTTTACATCAGTTTAGGAGAAAACAATGTTTGTTGTTTAGGCTAAAAACTTTTTCTCACATAATAAGACAAGGAATTTTTTTAATCAACACTAATATTTCCACAGGATACCGCTAGCCAAGAAACAAGATGACAAGGAAAATTTTACTCTAAGGACACCTCATTTTCCCTTAGAAGACATCAAATGCAATAGGAGAACCAACTAATCTACCCAAACATGGACTCTATGACCAAGAGTTGTAGTTTTAAAAGAAGGAGCAAAACATAAGCACCACTGAGATTAAAATATTAAGATCTACTAAACTAACATATCTAAGAGCAAGGTCCAAAAGACCCAAAATAATCCATAAGTGTCTCAACATTTCCCAACACTATTAGGTCATAGATTGGTATACATAACACTTTTAAATGTTAAGGCAATGGTATATCTATTTATGGATCATCAAGAGTAAAACGAGTACACTTAATTAAGAAAATTACCCGAATGGGCTTAAATCTAGCCTTAAATAAACATACAATCTAGTAGTTAATACTTTCTATAATGAAATAAGGAAACCATGATACAACTTAGCATGCCATCGATGGAACGTAAAAACCAAAGAAACTCTTATCCACTAAAATCCACATTCAACCAAGAGTATATTCAATCCTAACACAATCCATAACCGCAAAATCAAACACATCTACTCTGAAGAGGATCAAAGCTCTTACCAATTTGCAAGAGAATCACCACCAGTGCTATTAAAATACCAACTAGACCACACGACACAACGAAATATATTTCTACTAAGGTTGAGTAATGAAATAGTCACTCCAAAATCCTAGACACACTAAAGGTTTTGTCATTCCAAAACCAAGTCATAACTTAAAGCACCTAAGAAGACATTCAGGGCACCTAGGGTGTACCCCCATACGATGAAATATCACAATACAAATAGTGTAGAACCAACTCATCTACATGCAAGAAAGAATCACGTAGCATTTATCTAAGTAGCCAAAAAGATAACCGATCTCTGAGTCACCAATCAAAAGAAAATTGAATAAATATCGGCAATCAAGGGAAATGGCTAACTAGCCACATTGCAATCCCTGAAAATTTCGTAAAATATAAATAACTAAAAAAACCTTGGAGCTTCTTAATCAAATCATAAAATAAAATGTTGGTCCTTGATAAAATAACTTAAGTCTATAAATGTAAAATATAGAAAGTCAATGTCACATTATTTTGAAGCCCTTCATGGCTACCAATAGGGGTACTATACCTCGAGCTCAGTTCTAAGAACACATATGCAAAACTTGATCGAATGCATGCCAAGACCTAATATCAACTCACTCATACGGGGATTAAGTTGCCAAAGCTTAAACCAAACCTAACTTGTCTAAAAATTGAAGGAAAAAGGGGATCTTTAGATGACTAAACAACTTCTAATTTACTTTTTTTGGCACGTGAATACAACCACTAATGCTAATAAACAAGAATCACTCCATACAATATAGCATTTCAACAAGGAAGAGTCTCACTGGATTTATCGCATCACATTACAAAAGCAAGAGTTATGACTCACCAAACAACATCTTTGTAAGGATAACCAAGTTCCCACTACACTAGAAGCCTACATGAAAATCAATCTAATTCAATACTTTCTGTTTATCGAGGTCGAACAAAACACCATCAGGTGAGTACAACAATCCCAACAAAATTTATTATTTTATTATTATTTTAATCATGGAGATTCAAATTCTACTAACTAGTTTTCAAGTTTCAATGTCAACCCACGGTTCAAGTGCTGAGCATGTGGCTCTGATACCAAGTGTAACACCAAAAAAATTTCACATAAATCCAAGATAAACACAATAGAAAACCGTGAAAATTATGCAATAATAATTTATTTTTCTGGAAGATTACAAGGCCTTAGCCATGATTTTTATTAAATCCTGATTATAAAATTTTAAAAGAATTATAAGGCAGTTGGGACTAAAAAAATGATTAATATTTTAAACCCAATTTCAAAATGATGTTATGATTTAATTCTTTCTCTTCTAGACTCAAATATTTTATTTAAATAATCCTCATTTAGATTTTCATTATTTAACTCCATTAATCCCCTTTGAATTTATTATTTAAATGCCCATTAGAAATTTTAAATTCAATTAGACAAGGATAATAATCATCTACTGTTAATGGCATCCACATTATTAAAAATCATAATCTCAAAAGGGGCAAGGTGTGCAACCTAGTCTATCCCCTTAGGCTCCCATTTAACATTACACACACATGTTTTTATTTAATTCATTCCCACCTAAATACCCAATCACTTAAGTGATGTAGGGTTCATCCTACACCATTGGATATATTCCATCTAAGCCATTAGAGATAGGTTAGACTAAAGAAACCCTACATATCGTTATGGGTTCTCTTATATTCATTTTCTAAATCTAATCTCTCTTTTTGTCTTGTTTTGTGTTGTTGGTGAAGGAAGGAGGAGAAGACGATGAAGCCATAGAGACCATTAGAGAGGTTTGGAAGCTCTCATTTGTTAATTTTTTTGTGTTTAGGGCAAATATCTACCCATTTCTTTTGTGGGTTTTGGTCTCTCTTCTTTATTTGTTTTTATATAGTATTTTCTTACAGGTTAATTGTATATACAATCAGTATATACCCATTTGGGTAAAAACTGAAACACTACATATTTTGTAAGTATATATATATATATACACACACATATGTGTGTGTGTTTGTATACATATATGTATATATAAATATATAAAAAAATGTTTATTTAGCTTCATTTTAGAAATACCAGAAATTTATTTTATTTTATTTTTTAAAAATATTATGTATGTATATATATATATATATATTCACATATTTAACCCTAGCCACAGATATGCAAAAAACACAAGCTGAATGTTAAAGGAGAGTCCACATAATGATAAGGCCGAATAAATAAACATTGGTTGTGTTTAATATTTTTTTTGTTTTTTTGAACAGTTTTTAAAAACGTGGGGGCTTACAATGTTGGAGGGAGGGGCGCTGACCACACCCCCACCCCATATAATTATTATATGCGTTGGGGGTGGGGTTGGTGCCACTTTAATTAAAAACCTCAACATAGAGGCCATGTCCCATATGGATAGCTAACCCCACTAAACATATATAATTTGGTTTTTTAAAAAGTTTAAAAAATATTTTTAAAAAAAAAGAACAAAGTGGTTTCATTACCCACGGTTACTATAAAATTTGAATTATTATATTAATAACTATTATATATATATATATAGATATATATATATATATATATATATATATGTATATATATATATATATGTATGTATATATACATATGTATATATGTATACATATACATATATATATACATACATATATATATACATACATATATATATACATACATATATATATATATATACATATATATATATACATATATATATGTATATGTATACATATATACATATGTATATATATACATATATATATATATATATATATATATGTATGTATGTATGTATATGATGTGAATCCAGCTGCAAGAGGTTGAAATACCTCCAAAAACACACATAAACAACTTTGAAAATAAAACCAGGAGTTTCAAAATAGCTTACTTCTCATTCTGGAATTCACATTGATCTATTACATCATTACCATTCTCCTTTTATTTCAAAACTACTCTAAAACCCTAAAATGCCAAAAAACCCTAAAATGCAAAATAACTCACATTGACCCCAAAATTTTCGTGCCAAATATGCATTCATAAATTAGGGCTCACGCAAAATTTGTACTTATTCTGAAAAGCACAAAAAAAGTTATTAAAGTTCTAAGACCTAGTCAAAAGCGGAAAAAACATTCGGAGCCAATTTTTGGCCACTAGATGATGGAATCTGAGCCCTAAAACTTGCCAAAATGAGCAAAAACTTGCATGAAAAGTTGACCCCAGCATAGTACTAATGTATATCTACCACCCTGTAAAATTTCAGGACGATCCAACGGTCAGATCAAAAGTTATGGCCTCTGCAAGTTATGCTCCTGCATCATTCTCCCCTGGTTGAAAAGAATTCAGCTCCTGCGAATTCTGTTGACAGAACTCATCTAATTTTGCACTGTCAATTTTCCTCAACTCCCACTCAGGAATCCAAGTGTTTTCTTTTTGCTGTAAACCTTCCCACTGTACCAAATATCTGTTGTAGCTCCCATGTCTAGTAGTGATTGTCTTTTGGTCCAAGACATGCATTACCCTCTCCTTTTTCTTCTTCGGCATCTGTTGCTTCCAGTTTATTTCTTCCTCCTCTGAAACATTTTCATCATGACCTGGAAACTTATATAGATTACAAACATTAAAAATTGGTGAGATAGCAAAGTTTTCAGGTAGCTTCACCTTGTAAGCATTATCACTCATTTTCTTCAGACTCCTACCTGGCCCAATCTTCTTATACTTGAGTTTATTATATGTACCCTTTGGAAACATCTCTTTTCTAAGATGAACCATCACCATATCTCATTCTTCAAATACACTTACTCTCCTACTGGCATCTGCAGTTGTTTTATATTGTGCATTACTAACTTTCAGCTTTTCCCTCACTTCTTGTAGCTGTAGAATGTGTTCTGCAAATGCTTCTGCATCATCACTAGTTTCATCTTCACCTGGTAGAACAATTAGATCTAGGACCCCCTTCAGATTCCTACCATATACAGTCTGGAAAGGAGACCTCCCTATTGACCTGTTTACCGAGCTATTATATGCAAACTCAACTTGAGGTAAAGCTAAGTCCCATTGTTTTGGCTTTTCTCCAACTATACAACGTAGGAGATTTCCCAAGCTTCTATTCACTACTTCAGTTTTCCCATCAGTCTGGGGGTGATATGCACTACTAAACTGTAGTTGTGTCTCCAATTTCTTCCACAGAGTCCTCCAAAAGTGACTCAAAAACTTTGTTTCCCGATCTGAAGTGATCGTCTTTGGAATTCCATGTAATCTAACCACTTCTGAAAAAAACAAATATGCAATTCTAGAAGCATCATTAGTTTTCTTACAAGAAATAAAATGTGCCATCTTAGAGAATCTATCAACCACAACAAAGATAGAATCATTCCCTCGCTGTGTGTTAGGAAACCCTAACACAAAATCCATACTTAGATCAACCCATGGCCCTGTAGGGATAGGCAATGGCATATACAACCCAGTATTCTGTGCATGACCCTTGGCCATTTGACACACTCTACATCTTGCTACAACCCTACTGATGTCCCTCTTTACCTTTGGCCAATAATACTTTTCTACAACAAGAGAAATTGTCTTACTTATACCAAAGTGTCCAGCCAACCCTCCACTATGCAATTCTCTTATAATATTTTCTCTCATTGAACTAGCAGGGATGCACAATTGTTTCCCCCTAAACAAATAACCATCCTATATCAAACAATCAAAAGAATCACTACCTGTTGTAGGCTCTTTAAGCTTTCTGACAACATCACCAAAATCAAGATCACCTTCATACAATTCCTTAACTGCATCAAACCCTAGGACTTTATTTTCCATTGTTGTCAAAAGGGCTACACGCCTACTCAAGGCATCAGCAACTTAATTCTGCTTACCAGACTTATGCTTTAAAACAAAAGTATATTCTTGCAAAAATGAAACCCATTTTAGATGCCTACTATTTAGTTTCTTCTGTGTGTTTACATACCTCAAGGCTTCATGGTCAGTGAAGAGTACAAATTCCTTTACTACCAAGTAATGTCTCCAGTTCCTTAATGCCTGAACAATAGTGTAAAATTCCACATCATAAGTAGAATATTTCCTCCTGACTTCATTTAGCTTTTCACTGAAGAATGCCACTAGTCGTCCTTCTTGACTCAACACAGCTCCAATTCCAACATGTGAGGCATCACAGTCAACCTCAAAGACCTTGCTAAAATCTGGCAATACCAAAATAGGTGCTTCTGATACTTTCTTCTTTAACAATTCAAAACTATCTATTGCTGCCTAGGTCCACACAAACTCCCTCCCTTTTGTACACTCTGTTATGGGTGCAACAATGCTACTGAAATTCCTGATGAACTTCCTATAAAAAGCTGCCAATCCATGAAAACTACGAACCTCTGTCACATTCCTTGGAATAGGCTATTCCAGAATTGCCTTTACTTTTTCGTCATCCATCCTCACTCCATCCCATGATATGACAAATCCAAAAAAAACAAGACTCTTCTGAAGGAATCTACACTTCTTTAAGTTTGCATATAGACTCTCTTTACGTAACAAGTCTAGCACCAATTTCAGATGTAACAAGTGTTCTTCCACTGTCTTACTAAATATCAAAATATCATCAAAATAGACAACAAAAAACTTACCATTGTATTCTCAGAGTACTCTGTTCATCAACCTCATGAATGTACTGGGTGCATTAGATAGCCCAAATGGCATCACCATCCACTCGTATAATCCATCTTTTGTTTTAAAAGTATTTTTCCATTCATCCCCTTCACGGATTCGGATCTGGTAGTAACCACTCTGTAGGTCAATCTTGCTAAAATATCAGGCTCCCGCTAGCACATCCATCATATCATCCAATCATGCAATTGGAAACCGATACTTAATTGTGATCTTATTTATGGCTCTACTGTCTACACACATTCTCCAATCTCCATCTTTTTTTGGAGTCAATAATGCTGGAGTTGCACATGGACTCATGCTTTCTCTCACTAACCCTTTCTGTATTAGATTTGTCACTTGTCTGTTCAACTCTTCACTCTAAGTCAGACTCATCCAATAGGCTGCTTGGTTTGGAAGGGCTGATCCTGGGATCAAATCAATATGGTGTTGAATATCTCACTTTGGAGGTAGCTCATCTGGTATGACATCTTTGTATTCTTTTAGTATCTTTTCTGCTGCAATAGGTATATTAAAGCCTTCTTTTTCCAGCTTCTTCCATTTCTGTAACAAACTCTTTTGTAGCCAATAAACCCTCACTCTTCTCTTCTTCCTTAAAGGGTAACAAGACCACCTTTACACCATCCTTCCAAAAGGTATATGTATTTTTCCCTCCATCATGTGTAACCTTTCTATCATATTGCCAAGGCCTACCTAGTAATATATGACATGCATCCATTGGGATAACATCACACCACACCTCATCCTTGTTGGAATTCCCAATTGAAAACTTTATAAGGCATATTTTATCTATGGTTACTTCATTTCCTTTCTTGAACCATGATATATGATAGGGATATGGTTGCTTGTCACAGTTCAGATTCAGTTTATCAACCATTACAGTTGAAACCATATTTTCACAACTACCACCATCAATAATAATTTTACATACCTTTCCTCCAGAGGTGCATCTTGTTCGAAATATATTTGTTCGAAGCCAAGAATCAGCTCCAGCAGCATCACGTTCTTTCTCCTTCCTTGGGACAATCATCGTCCTCCTTATCATGAGGGTTTCACCCAAGTCTGCAGCAATCTCCATTTCTTCTTCCTCTTCAGCCTCAACTAGATTTACTCGTGGTTTTTCTCCTTGCCATCTATCTTGTGTAGAATAGTGAGGAATCTCAAAAGCTCTATGCCCCTCTTCACCACATCTGTAACATGTATATTGCCTTTGGGGGCTATTCCAGCCCCGTCCTCCATTATAACCTCTTCCCCTCTTAAACCCCCTACCTCTTTGGTAGTTACCATGGGTTTGACCAGAATCTTCATGCCCTTCTGTATTAGAGGATTCACCTTTTGTAGATTCAAATCTACCCCTGCCCCTCATTGGAGATGATGATGGACCTCTCTTCACACCTCTTATAAAATTATTCCTCTTGTTCTTTTCCTCTGCCTTTAATGCAAGTTGATAAGCATCATCTAGGCTATGGATCCGAAACATACTTAGCATGGTGTAACTCAACCCATTTATGTACCGTGCAGCCTTTTGTTCTTCAGACTCTGCCTGTTCCACCCTGATTGATAACTTGTAAAATTCATTAGTATACTCCTCAATGCTGAGATCCTTCTGCCTTAGGTTTTGGAACCTTCGAAAGAGTGTCTGAGCATAATCTACAGGAAGAAACTTTTCTTTCAGCTTCTTTACCATTTTATTCCAATTTCGGATCTTGCCCTTTCCATTCCTTTGTCTTTCATTTTGTAGGTGATCCCACCAGATCAATGCATGTCCGGCCAACTTAGTGCATGCAAACTTAACCTTCTTCTCCTCTGAAAGGGTTTTCCACTCAAAGAATTTTTCCATGCGATTTAACCAGCCAATCAACTCCTTTGGTCGTAACCCTCCACCATAATCAGGAACATTAATCTTGATGTCGTCATTCTTTCCCTCTAAAGCCTTGATCAATCTCTCCTCAAATGGTCTCTCATTCAAGGTTTCTTTGTCTCTCTCATTTTCTTCTTCATCTCCTCCATTCATTAATGGAGGTTCTTCTTCAATATCACTATCTGGGTTTTCATCCCCATTTGCATGTCTCCTTCTAAGGTAGGTAACTTCCCCCATGAGCTCAGCAACTTGTCTCTGTAGCTCCTGAATATGCCTATTCATCTGGGCATAACCTCCCCTCCCACGTCTAGCCATGGTTATATAAAACAGAGGTAAAAACTACACATAAAAATGTAATATGTTACCTTAACTATTTCTGCAAGATCAAAATACTGCTCTGATACCAATTGATGTGAATCCAGCTGCAAGAGGTTGAAATACCTCCAAAAACACACATAAACAACTTTGAAAATAAAACAAGGAGTTTCAAAATAGCTTACTTCTCATTTTGGAATTCACACTGATCTATTACATCATTACCATTCTCCTTTTATTTCAAAACTACTCTAAAACCCTAAAATGCTAAAAAACCCTAAAATGTAAAACAACTCGGATTGACCCCAAAACTTGCGTGCCAAATATGCATTCATAAATTAGGGCTCACGTGAAATTTGGACTTATTCTGACAAGCACAAAAAAAGTTATTAAAGTTCTAAGACCTAGTCAAAAGCAGAAAAAACATTCGGAGCCAATTTTAGGCAACTAGATGATGGAATCCGAGCCCGAAAACGTGCCAAAATGAGCACAACCTTGCAAGCAAAGTTGACCCCAACATAGTACTAATGTGTATCTACCACGCTGTAAAATTTCAGGATAATCCAACAGTCGGATCAAAAGTTATGGCCTCTGCAAGTTATGCTCCCGCATCAGTATATATATATATATATGTATACATACATACATATATGTATGTATACATACATACATATATGTATGTATACATACATATATATATATATATATATATATATATATATATATATATATATATATATATATAATTTAAGTATTTTAGTATTGGATAAATATGCATGTTAGTTAGATTGCCTTGTTTTTTTTATTTTAAGGAATGAAAATGCAAATTGAAGTTAAAATAACTCTCTCTTTGTATTAATAAATATAATTTTATATGAATATAAAATTTATATGCATTTAAGTATTAAGGATCATGTATACTTGCTAAACTGAATTTTAAACAATTTATCTTTTTACATTCATTCATAGAGTAATGCAATAGGAATTTTAATAGTTTCCACTGCAATTTAAATATGTGGGTATTTGAAGAGATAATTCCTTTACAACCAAGTGGCATTTGGATATAAAATTAGTCCAATATTTCTTCTTACATAATCATTTTAATATGAGAAAAATAAGGCACCAATAAATTATATTTTTATTTCTTTTCATTTAAACAACATTTTAAAGGTGCAAGAGGATCAACATTCAATTTCACCCAATAACATTAATCATTTCAAGAATATTTAGCATGCAACTTCCCAAGCAAACCTTACAACTTCCCAAGCAAATTTTGATTTGAGAAATCTTATTATTTCTATTATTAAACCATTGCAAGGTTCACATTTGATATGAAGTAATCCAAGTCATAATAATGATTTTACAAGAACTATCCACTAAAACATAAGGTTACATCTAATGTACAATAGGCACAAGTTACAAGTTGTAGAATCATAGTAGAACAAGTTACAACTCCATATTTATTTCTGCAAGAAGATAATTTCATCCAATGAGTTTCACCATATTCACCAAGATCAATCACACAAAAAATTGGAGGAGTAGGCAACACTCTCCACCCAGCCAATTATCCAATCAGAGAAAATCCTTCTTCCTCATTGGCCCCCAAGCCCCAAGAAGGAAGCAATTAGGGTTATTTATACAACCAAAGGATACTTAAAATGGCTTCCACATACACATTCAATCAAGAAATTCAATGAAATAATACAATACCTATTTGACAACAAAACCAATAAATATCTAAAGAAAAATCTTTCATACTAAAGCCAAAGAGGAGAAAGGAAGATGGGGGTTCTTCTAATGCCTCCTAAGGGCTTGGGTGTCAACCTATGATCCTAAAAAAACTCCATAAAAATACACACACCACTCTTATTCCTCCCTCACTCTTATGCCTCCCCCAAGAAAATAAAAAGATAAAGACAAATCATATTTATCAACAAGGTGGACATACCAACCCAAATCCCTCCTAAAATAACCAATACCATTTCTCTTATGCCTCCAAAAATGTTTACCCCCTTTCCCATGTCTCCCACAACCTAAGGATAAAATCTATTTCCCACAATCATAAGCAATACAAAGCCCATCATCCACACATATGAGTATAACAAAATAGCCAGATAAAAACAAGGGTGAATATCTATCTTACAATGAAAAGGGTCAAACACAAACAAGTTCGAAGCCTTCAAAAATATCAAGAAAGAACCATCCATTCCAAGATAAAATCACCATTCCCAAGAAATCTCTCAAAAAATCCAAATATCCACCCCCAAAATGAGCAACTAACCCCCAAGTCCTCACACAAAATGAAATAAATAGAAAAGAGGGAGAGAGGGGTGATGTGGCTCGATGTAGGATTCCAAACCATATCTCCTCCAACCCACATCACCAAATTCAAACCCAAAACCCAAAGCATAATAAATTTATGGTTGCAGAAAATACCACTCTCTTACACATTCAACCCACCCCACACAACTTAAGGATAAAATTAAATACCCATGTAAGAAAAGTGCAATTAATTTCTCTTTTCATTCATTACAACACAAAATAGGACCTACAATAAGTTCCTCACATCATAGGACTAGTTTGTGGGTCACTTTAAGAGGTGTGGGACAAGCTTAACTTGTCACAAGTCACCAAAATTTCATAGAAGGTAAAAATCTGAATTTCACTTGTGAGATAGAGTACACACTACTCCAAAGAAAATGAAACTCATTCTCATCCAGAACACATTAAGGCTACCAACTTACATTTATCGCTCCCCCTCCCCCATTTTTTCCAAATCCTAATTAGAAAAAGATAAACACTTCTAAATTTAACTTAAGAGGGGTTCTAGGAAAATAATAAAAGTGACTCCACATACGAACAAAAAAATATAATAACTCTCAATTAAATAAAATCAACAAGACAAATTCACAACTTACCCAAGGTCACTATTAAAACCATCCCCCAATGGGGACCTCTAAACAATCAACAACAAAACACAACATACAAATACACGAGTTTCCATGGTGACCTATTCCCAATACCCCACATTCCTTCGTTGTTGGTCTCGTATCCCCCGTAGTATTTTGTGCTATAATTTCATACAAAATATAACAATACCTTTCTGTCCTCATGACCATATGAATGGCATCGAAATAATTAAACACATGCATGTACACCTAACAATTTACATCATCGAATATCATAATTAAACTAATATTAGAATCAAGTAATTCACCAATAGTTCCATTTCTAACTTTTCAATTCTACCAATTCATCAATTTGTACTAAGATCATAACATCAAAAATAATCTAGAAATATCCATAAATCATGTCTAATATGTCCATACAGTATTAACAATTAGTACATCGAATATTGATATATGAATCAAATATATAAAATTCATTGTAGTAGTCACATCATGTCATAGGTCTAACACATTTTTATTTTCTATCAAATAAGTAAAACAAATGTATCAATGCCCATCTAGTAATGTCTTATATCTAATATGATATCAAGGTCTAGGGATCCAATACAGAGTGAGAAAAGACAACAATATAAAAATAGTAACGATATCACAATCAGTCTGTAACCAGGTAACCACTCTAGCTCATCATCATATCCTTAAATTCCCATTAGGGTCCACAATACAACCATATAGTCAACATAATAATCAAAACACAGTAGTAATCATGATTTCTACACATCTTATTAGTTTGCTAACTAGAATACAATAGCAAGGTTTAAGATTAAAATCAATTCGAAATTGATAACACGGTTAAATTGGTGTTGAAGAGGAGTTTGCATTACACCTTTACTTAAATCTCTTATATCATGACCAGGACTCACAAATTTCAGATTTCATTATGCATCATGAGTATGTTGTGGTCTTCTTTCAAAGTGCTTATTAAGTTAGCAATTACTATTTTTAGGAATCTAGAAGAGAATTCCTACCTTATCTGCTTGAGCACGTGAAAAATATCATTGAGAAGATAAAACTATCATTGTAAACTTGAATTTTGATTCTAGAAATGATCTCTATGTTTTAACGCATCTTGTAAATTATTCAGTGTTCCATATTCATCCTGATGACAATATTTAATATTTTGAATTTTTACTTCATTTCAACTTATGATGGTAAATAAATATGAATTAAACAAAATGGAAATACTTATATAGTGGATATTTTTGTATTTTAAAATTTATAGCATCAAAATAATTCAACAAGCTTATTGTAACTCCTTTTTCATGCCCTTCAAATAAAAATATAATAGTACATATTATATCCCCCAACAAATTACTTTCTTGAACTTGCAAAGAATGTTTCCAACATAAAAAAGTAATCAAATGGAACTCAGTGAGAATCCAAATAGAATCCTTCTTGTACCACCTGAGTATATTTTAAATGAATTTATATAAACAATCCATGTTTCTAAGTGCAAGGAAAAATGAAGTTAATACATGGCTCCCTACTTCTAATTATTCAATAGTATTTATGTGAGGAAAAAATGAGAATTTTGTATACCCTACTTACAAAATCAAAGTAACATTAAATTTTTTTACATGATGTGAATACATTTGCCATTCTAAAATAATATTCTACTTTCTTGAAATGATTTCACCTATTCGTATATCTCTAAAAAAAATTATTGTGATAATTTTGGAGATAAACTTTATTACTTTGTTGAAATCAAGACATATTCAAAGGTTATTGACATCTTTAATAGTTATTTGAGTTGAATATTTATTAATCTAACTGTAATCACCAACTTCTGGCCTTGGTGGTAAAGGAGTAAGCATTTTCCTTCCTCCATATCATTTAGTACCTGTCTTAAGAGTAGTGACTAGACCATCTCCAACTAAATATGTTCCAATTAATGTCTCTATCAAATTAGATATTAATTTTTATAGCACATACATCGATGCCCTCATCACAATATTTCCCAATTCTCATAAATTTATCTTCCTTCTTGATTGAAGGATTTTCATAAATTTCAAGATTTTCCAAATTGTGATGGAAAGGAAGAGGATATTATGAGGCTGATGAGTTTCATTTTCACGTAGAAGCGGATGATTCAAAATATTTAGTTTCTTTGCATATATTTTTTCAAACCAATCATAGTAATTATTGTAATGATCTACCTTAGGATATTCAGACTAAGTAAAATTGATTTTTATTAGTTTTTTCATGAATAACTTCCTCAATACAATATATTATGTCATTATGAACTACAACCACATTTTTATCTGTGAAATTTTAAGCTTCAGAAGTTATAATATCCATTAGAATTTTCTCTATGATTACCTTGGCAATCAAGTATTAACCCATTATCATACACTTCATCCTTCTCCTTTCTAGTTAGTAATTTTCCCTCTACCTTTATCTTCTAAAAAATTCTTGATTTTTCACACTCAATTTGTATTTATGTTATAGAATAAACCTCCAATGAACCATTAAGACCAAAACCACATGTGAAGAAATATAAAAACTCCACTTCATCAAGTTGTTTGTAACACACACCTGAATTTTTTATGTTTGCATATTTGGCATAATTTCTACTAGGGCGTTTATAGCTACAACATTCGAAAAAAATACAATTTCAATTATGATTTCATGGATGCCTATACCCTCCTCTAAAGATCCCATTTCAGAAAATTATACTTAGAAAAAGTGTTCATTTTGCATATAAAGAACTGCAATAAAGTAACCAAATACTGAATCATATATGGAATAGAATAATCTTGATTACATTTAATATAAATACACACCACAATCCAAATTCATGTAAGAGTTCAATATTACAAATAAGAAGAACTTTTAACATCCACGAGGCCAATTTCACTTATGTTGGAGTACTAACAAATTATAAAAACTGGTTACAAATTTTACTTCAATCTCCATCTACTATAATTGCCCCTTTACATAAATCACTTATATCGTGACTGGGCTTCACAAATTTCGTTGCTAATTGGGAATCATGAGTATGTTGTTGTCTTATTTTAATACAATTATTAACATGGAAATTACTAGTTTTAGGAACCTTGTAGAGCAGTCCTACAAGGTTAACAATCTACTAGTATAGCTTTCAAACTTGTCAAATGCAATTGATAGAGCTATACATGTGTAGTTCTCTTAGTTTTGGAATAGCTATTCAGTAGGTGAAAAATATTTATGTATAAATAAATATTTCCACCTCAGGCATAGAATAATTCTTTGAGTATTTTTGTATTCCAATCACTTCCAACGGAACGTACTCATTTTCTCTTAGCACAAAAACCAGAATTTAGAAAATACAACAAATAAATTTTCATTGATTTTTGATACATCTTTAAATTTTTTTTTCCCTTAATAGTGGCTTTAGTAGCAACTTATAAAATGTATTTTCTGTGATGTATCTCTTTCATATAGTTTGTCTTGAACTATGCCATTCGAGGATGATTTACTATGTGATATTTATAATGAAATAAATTATATTTTACATAATTCATTGAAGTTTGATTTATGATTGACATGTGTTTGTTGTTTTAATTGTAAGTTTTAAAAAAGGGTATTTGAAGAGTCTAAAGAATCAGTTATGAATTTCATCTTATAAATATGTAAATCAATTAAGCGAATTTTCTATGCTATCTAAAATTTTGTTAGAAAGAAAGAATAACTTGAATCTTTATATCCAAATTCATTTATAAAATAAAATGATATTTATAGAACCTTATGTCTCTAAATTTATTTGGTGATGTCATTCATATTTTTTTATTATTAACTATATTTTTTATACCTTTCACAAAATCAAAAATTCCATTTTTGAATGGTAATTCTATGTTATTGATTTTTTCATACAAGTGACAATAAGATATGCATTTTCTTATTTTCTTGATTGCATTTAACTATGTAGCAAACATTCTATATTATTTGCATTCAAGCTTAAAATAATGGTTCTATTTTCATTAAAATTGAATAATATTTTCATTAAAAGTATTCTATAGTGAATTTTACTTTTATTTTTGTACAATCATGGCTTCTTCTTCTCCTAATTTTTTTTGGATAACAAAATTAGAGATTGCAAAATTACAATCTATTCTTGAGGATCGAACTAGAGTTGGGCACTATAAATCCCATTGTAAAAAAATATTGGTTGATTTTGGAATAATACAAACAAAATTGAAATCATACAACCCATTTTACTCTGAGTCAGTAAAATAATTTATGGATTCATTAAAATCAAGTGTCTCAAGAGATCTAGCATATAATCAGATTCAATTACGACTTTCCAATAAGGAAGTCCTTAAGAGGTCTTACTGGATTTTTTATGCAGGTAAACTAAAAGTAAGGGAATATTATGTAAAAAATATTCATGTCCCTGTTAGTGCAAAATCACAGCACCCCTGGATGCAGATCAGGTTTCTAGGTTGATCACTCAGGCATCCAGTATGATTGCACAACATTGAATCCTTTCTCCAAGTGTGGGACTTGAAAATTTGAGAAAGGATTCTCCAGAGAAGGCTAGTTCCTGCTCGTAAACTACCTGCCACAAACTATTCCAGTGCAGGCAAGCTAATCTAATCCTAATCTAAGCATCCCAAGGAGACAGAGAGAGAGAGAGAGAAGGGAAAAACAGCAAAAGCCTACACTGAAATGGTGATACACCAGAGAAGGAGAATGTTGGACATCTATCAAAACTACCATGGAACAAAGAGAGGTGGGCAATGGGAAGGATGGACAGATGCATCACAGGCCCAAGGATAGATTTCACACAGAAAATGTCCCAAAACTCCATGAACACAGCTCCAAACCTACAATGAACATTAAAACATGCACAAATACCTATAATGAAGAGAGGCAAGAAGAGAACAAGAAAAAACGAGCAAGGATGGACAGATGCATCACGAAACACGATTTGTTGCTCCAGAAGTTTGCACAGAACATCATTTCATTAGGAAAAGGCAAAAAATTCCATTACAGAGCAGGGAGGAGGTTCGAACTCCATTTTCAACCCTAGAGAAGAAAAGAAGGGAGGGCAGAGCACAAAAGATGAACAACTTGTTTTTTTGAAGTCCCTCTTTACAATATATAGGAAGAATGAGAGAGGAAAAAAAAAGAGGGAATTCAGATCTACCCGAACCACTTCTAGGTCGCATTTAAAATCATCTCATTATGGTGGCAGGTGAGTACCCTGGAAAAATGGTGAACTGTCTAGTAGAAATGGCGAGCTGTCTGTTGTATTAAAGCTGGTCGCTGAAACGTCACTTCTGGCCATAAACACATGTCAGAGCTGTTTCTAGATTTTCTCTCTCCAGACTGCACCAAAACTCAAGATTAACCCTAGAATCATGTAGAGAATTTCACAAGCTTTCTGTTGATGTATAGAACGTGCAAATCCGAGCTCTAGATCAAAAGATATGTCGATCTGAAGATTTAGGGCACAGAATAGACCAAAACGGATTTTGAAATCTTTTCCCGCGCTCTGTCACCTGGATGACACATGGCGTGCATTGATTGGTCACGTGATTCTCTCTCCTTTTCTATCCCGTGGGTTTTCCTTGAAATTTCCTTGTGGGCCCCTTAAACTTGGACACGTGTCCTCTTCTGATTGGCTCGGGCTGACCCTTCAAAACTAGCCCTTTGACTTTCAAACTCTTTCCCTTGCGACACGTGTCGTGATCTGGTTGGTTCTCGACCCTTTCAGCTCCTTCGCGCCGTTCACGTCTTTATGTCCTAGATGTCCCAAACTGCTTGGGCCCAAAACTTTCAATCCGCCTGAAATGGGATTCCTTGTCCCTTCACCTCCTCCAGCTATTTCGCGTCCATTTGTCCCACATGTCCCGAACTGCTCTGGAAAAATTCCACCGGTTCACCCGATTCGGCCGGTTCGCATCTTTCACGTCCAAATGTCCCAGATGTCCCTTTGTTTCTTGGGACGAATTCTTCTGAACCGCCCGAAATGGGCTTCCTTTGCTTCACCGCTTCGCCTTTTCGCGCCCTTCGCATCCTTTGCGTACTCTTGTCCCGCTTGTCCCCGTCAAAGACTTGGGCAAATTTTTCTTTCCTTCGGCCGATTCGGGCAATTCGCGTCCCACACGTACCTACAGCCTAGATGTCCCAGTTGCTTCTGGACTGTTTGTTCTCATTTCAGCCGATCTGGCCGGTTCACGTAGTTCACGTACTCTTGTCCTAAACTGTCCCGCTCAACAGTTAGTCAATTTTTCTTCCTCCTTCGGCCAAACTGGCTTTCCACTTCCGCCGCGTACTTTTGTCCCGATTGTCCCAAACAGCTTAGCGGGCCGCTTGGGGGCTTTTCGGCTGATCCACGCCTCGATGTCCCAACTGTCCCAACTACTCCTAGGACTGGGACTTAGCCATTTTTCGTGATTTTTCCTGGCCCGAGCTTGTCTTCTGCAAATTTTTTTACATTTTCTCAGAGCTAGCTCTTTCCTTCTTCAGACAGGGGAGTTAGAAAAATTTCTGAAGGGACCCTAGAAACATGTTTTTTTGGCCCTGAATCAGTCAATTTGCCTGGGACTTGAATATTCTTATGCATGTTATCAAAATTACCCTGGGGGGTGAATTTTGGATAACAATTTGGTGACTCAGCGGGGTCATCTGCCTGCTAGATGAATGATCAGTAGCCTGAAGCAATCCATTGGGCATGGAGTCATAAGCAAGCCTGCAACTGATCTGAACTTTGAAAACCTCCCTCTGAGCCACTTGAAACCCACCGGACATGGATTTGTTCTCACCAAAATTCCACTGAAACGAACTGTGCAAGAGTAGAACCAACAACACCAAAACTATGTACAGAACTGAAAATCATACATGCTCCAAATGGAACATGCAGAGTGTGCACAAGCACTTCTTCAACTGAAAGAAAACCTACCTACTCTACTCTAACTGGAAGAAAAGGTGAGCTAAACAAACCCTGCAACTGGTTGTGAGAAATAGCTTCCTTTCTTCAAAATTGGCAGCCATATAATTGATTTGGCATTGAACATGGCTGATTGGATGGATGGAAAATCAACAAGAAGCTGGTCTTCCACCCAAATCATCAAGGTATCAGCTGAAGGAAAATTCAATACCTCTTTTAGTTGCTCTGCATTTGGATTGAAGAGGCATGACAGCTGGTCCTTGGTACTTTGTAGCTCACCCTTATGCTCAGACGTAAGCATGACTGGTTGTGACTTCTCCTTTGGCTCCAATGAAGCCAAATACCTGATTGGGCAAGGTCTGATCCATTTGATATGCCCATAGCGCTGATTTTCAACTCCAAGAATGGAGTTCTCTTGTAGACCCTCCTAAATGGATGGTGTAGAAGAAATGGTGGAAATCCTCTGTCCTTTCTCTTCCTCCAATGAAGAACATGAAAGATTAAAATCTTCCAATCTTGGTTCTAAAGAGCTGGTATATTTGGAATGTGGATGATGAAAGAGAGAATGGTGGAAACTCAACCGGATCTTCTCCATCAAAACAGTCCTCCAAATTTGACAGATAAACTACCTCATTGTTGTCCTGCTGTAAATGTTCAACCTCTCCCATGGCATTCTCTTGATCTGCAACTCGATCACCATGGTTTCTTTCATCCTCCAGCATTGAGTTTGAGGGGTCAAACTCTTCTTCAGTACCAGAACTTGAGAGAGATGAAGTAGAGAGAAGAACTGAAGGTTCTTCTATAACCTGCTTTGTGCTCAAACCCTTTGGATATGCACTTTTCTCCCCCACAGCTGGAATGTGCTCCTCTTCTTTTGGATTTGGAGCAGCTTCTCCTTCCTCTTGCTGTCCCTCATGACTGATTTTTGCATTTTTTTGTGGTGGTGGAGGAGGTAAAACCTCTTTTTTCTTTGGAGGAGAGGGTGTTTCATTTAGCTCTTGTGGAGGGGATGACTGTTTGGAAGGAAAAAGGAAAGAAGAATTGAGATGGGGTGGAAGACTAGGGGATGGAGGGATGGATTCAACACTTGGGACATTGAATGGAGAGTTTAAAGCTTGACACTGCTGAGATGAAACAGATTGGGAAAGAGGAAAAGAAAAGGCATGAGAAGGTGTGTTTACCCGTTGACAAGGTTGTTGAATACTCCTCTCATACACCTCTATTTCTTCAATCCACTTTGCAAGCAAAGGCAGCGTTGCAATCATGAAGTCAAGATTCTCCTGAGGGCTGTAATGCCTTGGAAAAGGTCCCACCCATGGACAGGGTGCTCCACAACCGATTCCAAATGCTCTCATCTGTGCCTGAGCCCTGGACTGCGCTATGTTCACCTCCATCTTTTGGATCTTCTCCAACAGCCCAGCATCTTGGATCTGATGGTCTTCATTGTATGCACACCCTTGCTCTTGGAAAGCTCCATAGCCAAACTGACTTTGGCACAGCTGCTCATATGGGTATGCATACTGATCTTGAATCTGCTCAAAATGCTGATTTGGAGGATTTGTAAAACATGTTGGAGGTGTGATATACTGCTGTTGTTGATGTGAATTCCATGATGGAAATGAAGTCATGATTGCACAACATCATAGAATGAAAGAAGATGGAAGAGATGGAAGGAAGAATGGATAGAAAAAGAATGAAAATGAATGAAAGGAAGGTCTGCAACTTCAGAGATGGGTTGTTGACCAAATGGAGTCGCCAGATGTGTTTGCAAGTGCCTCCAAAGGCTGAAATCTTCATAGGAACACATCAACCTGCAAAAGATGAAGTGGAAGACCTCTAAGGTCCCACCGGGCATGCCAAAACTGTTAGTGGTCGCACGGTGACTTAAGATTTTCTATTTGACAATGAGACACCTCTGAAAGATGAAACTCTAACTTCTGTGATGTCCCACCGAGCGTGCCAAAACTGTTAGTGCAAAATCATAGCACCCCTGGATGCAGATCAGGATTCTAGGTTGATCACTCGGGAATCCAGTATGATTGCACAACATTGAATCCTTTCTCCAAGTGTGGGACTTGAAAAATTGAGAAAGGATTCTCCAGAGAAGGCTGGTTCCTGCTCCTAAACTGCCTGCCACAAGCTATTCCAGTGCAGGCAAGCTAATATAATCCTAATCTAACCATGCCAAGGAGACAAAGAGAGAGAGAGAGAAGGTAAAAACACCAAAAGACTACACTAAAACGGTGATACACTAGAGAAGGAGAATGTTGGACATCTATCAAAACTGCCATGGAACAAAGAGAGGTGAGCAATGGGAAGGATGGACAGATGCATCACAGGCCCAACGATAGATTTCACACAGAAAATGTCCCAAAACTCCATGAACATAGCTCCAAACCTGCAATGAACATTCAAACATGCACAAATACCTATAATGAAGAGAGGCAAGAAGAGAACAAGCAAAAATGAGCAAGGATGGACAGATGCATCACGAAACACGACTTGTTGCTCCAGAAATTTGTACAGAACATCATTTCATTAGTAAAAGGCAAAAAATTCCATTACAGAGTAGGGAGGAGGTTCAAACTCCATTTTCAACCCTAGAGAAGAAAAGAAGGGAGGGCAGAGCAGAAAAGATGAACAACCTGTTTTTTTGAAGTCCCTCTTTACAATATATAGGAAGAATGAGAGAGGAAAAAAAAAAGTGGGAATTCAGATCTACCCCAACGACTTCTAGGTCGCATTTAAAATCATCTCATTATGGTGGCAGGTGAGTACCCTGGCAAAATGGCGGACTGTCTAGCAGAAACGGCGAGCTGTCTGTTGTATTAAAGCTGATCGCTGAAACGTCACTTCTGGCCATGAACACGTGTCAGAGCCGTTTCTTGATTTTATCTCTCCATACTGCACCAAAACTCGAGATTAATCCCAAAATCATGTAGATAATTTCACAAGCTTTCCGTTGATGTATAGAACGTGCAAATCCGAGCTCTGGATCAAAAGATATGTCGATCTGAAGATTTAGGGTACAAAATAGACCAAAACGGATTTTGAAATCTTTTCCCACGCTCTGTCACCTGGATGACACGTGGCGTGCATTGATTGGTAACGTGATTCTCTCTCCTTTTCTATCCTGTGGGTTTTCCTTGAAATTTCTTTGTGGGCTCCTTAAACTTGGACACGTGTCCTCTTCTGATTGGCTCGGGCTGACCCTTCAAAACTCGCCCTTTGACTTTCAGACTCTTTCCCCTACGACACGTGTCGTGATCTGGTTGGTTCTCAGCCCTTTCAGCTCCTTCACGCCCTTCACGTCTTTATGTCCCAGATGTCCCAAACTGCTTGGGCCCAAAACTTCCGATCCGCTCGAAATGGGCTTCCTTGTCCCTCATTTGGCCGATGACACGTGGCGTATTTTGATTGGCTTTCGAATCCTTCGACTATTTCGCGTCCATTTGTCCCACATGTCCCGAACTGCTTGGGAAAAATTCCTCTGGTTCACTCAATTCAGCCGGTTTGCGTCTTTCACGTCCAAATGTCCCAGATGTCCCTTTGCTACTTGGGACGAATTCTTCTGAACCGCCTGAAATGGGCTTCCTTTGCTTCACCGCTTCGCCTTTTTGTGCCCTTCGCGTCCTTCGCGTACTCTTGTCCCGCTTGTCCCGGTCAAATACTTGGGCAAATTTTTCTTTCCTTCGGCCGATTCGGGCATTTCACGTCCCGCGTGTACCTACGGCCCAGATGTCCCAGTTGCTTCCGGACTGTTTGTTCTCATTTCAGCTGATCCGGCCGGTTCGCGTACTTCACGTGCTCTTGTCCCGAACTGTCCTGCTCAGCAGTTAGTCAATTTTGCTTCCTCCTTCAGCCGAACCAGCTTTCCGCATCCACCGCGTACTTTTGGCCCGATTGTCCCAAACTGCTTAGCGGGCCGCCTAGGGGATTTTCGGCCGATCCACGCCTCGATGTCCCAACTGTCCCAACTGCTCCTAGGACTGGGACTTAGCCATTTTTTGTGATTTTTCCTAGCCCAAGCCTATCTTCTATAACTTTTTTTGCATTTTCTCAGAGCTTACTCTTTCCTTCTTCGGCCAGGGGAGTTATAAAAATTTCTGAAGGGACCCTAGAAACATGATTTTTTGCCCTGAATCAATCAATTTTCCTGGGACTTGAATATTCTGATGCATGTTATCAAAATTACCCTGGGGGTGAATTTTGGATAACAGTCCCTATGTGCACATTTTATTTATCCTAGATTTGTGGCCTCTCAAGGCCAATGTCTGAATAATGACCAATTACCATTATAAATTATACTTATGCTACATGTTGAGGTTCACATAAACCTAAAGGTGAACTATTTATAAATCCTTAGTTATTACAATAGGGGCATGGCTATATTATCCACACAAATTCATATCAACAGGATAGAGATCACATAGTTGTTGACGTGAGTCAGCTTTTACCGAGGCCATGACCATCCTTATCAGGCCTTCAAGATGTTGTAGCACCAATCGTTAGGACTTCACATGAGCGGGCTATCAAGGTTCTTGCTAGAATTAATCGTGAGAACAAATTTATCTCTTATGATGGTGTGGGTCAATACCTTGAGATACATGGTACTAGTAGTTAAGGTACTAGTAACAAAAATGATGCACGAAGTGAGGTATACACTCATGTGCATTTGATTTCCCTAGATGAATTTGAGAAAGTTATAGATCCCACTCAGACACGTCAGATAGGACACATCATGACTACAGATGTGTTTTGTGCATATGAGGTGATTCGATGACATTGCAACATTAAACTATTAGAGTTTTAAGATTTTATATATTAGAGTGTCACTGTATCTTCTAGTCAGGGTACTACTACCAATTCTATAGTCGGAGATACTATTCATGGGATCGTCACACCCGATGTTCAACAAAGTTATATTCCGACGTGTGAAAATTAAAATTTAATTTAATTAAAATTTATTTTATTTCATCACTACTTTACAATTTATTAGTATTAAAATTGAACGTTTATTTTTGTTTTCATATTTCTACTCTAGTGTGAGGTGCTTCATAGCCCACACCATTTTCCCATATGACATACACACAAATCTTGACTAAGCACATCATGGATCTTGATGTTCCATTTCTGAATCATCTTGGCCCACATGGAAAGATATTTTGTAGTGTTGAGGTCATGGGTGACATTCCTATAGATTTGAAGACTCATTCCACAGAGTTATATATACATGTGTTTTAGATTTAATATTTAATCTAAATTGAAATGTTTGAAATTAATTAAACGTATTGATTTTTTATCAACTTCTTACATTTAATTTTTTTTTTTTCATAGAGATTTATGGAACAGATATCTACACATAGTGTAGATACTCGCAACATATACCTGAGGATAAATGCTGAGGTAATAAATTGTGTTGGTATCCAAATTTATTCTCCTTTTCAAGTTGAGAAACAACACAGATTTTGCATGGATCTTAGAGATAAATAGATCACGATGTATGTCATTTTGTAGCCAAGGATGATATCTAACTCACCATTTGTCACTCAGATTGCGGAGAGATGGATAGCACCTTCAAGAGGATTTGATCTATCCTCACTTCTTTACACCATGCCTTTCGACCAGGGTGAGAGGACCCTTAGTGTAACCTCTGTTTGATGAAGGAGATGGAGATATCCTTCTTTTGCAAAAATTTTATAAAGAAAAACTTGGGAAAGTATGATCAATACTCCATATTTAATCTCAAGAGTTGTCACTTTTAAAAGATGGAGATACTTTTAAAACAAGGCTAAGGTTACTGAAGACATTATGAAATCCTGATTGTTTTGCATATTTTAGTAAATAGATTTTGTTCCTTTATTGATATACAGGGAAAACATGGGTCGTTTAGGATGGATTCATTTTTTTTGAATAATTTTTGTGGGAGATTAAGCAAGATAAAATTGATTAGATCTTTGAGATACTTCACAACAATTGGAAAGCTAAATGACAGAAATCTTTGGAATAGATAAGATATTCCTCCAAATAGAAGGTGTGATTTAATGGAGGCCCATATCAACACAGTTTCATATCATCTCCAAGAATTTAACACGAAATCTTGAGCTAAAGAACCAATAAAAGATGAAAGACCCCTAGTTTCTCATGCCTAAGATACACTCAAAGGATTACAGACAATATTTATAAATAAATGACAGTGGAGCGATTTAAAATATCTTAATCTCATCACATGATGAAGCTTATTCTTGAAATGAAATTGTAAATTCCACTAAACTATCATAGGGACAAGATCCTGTGTGATTTAGAGGGATGTTAACACAAGATTGCAATAGGAATAAGAAAAACTACTTGCAGACATTCTGAAACAAAGCAGACACAAATTTCTCCAATATTGACACAAATTAACTTGAAATTGATTAGATTCATTATTAGGGGAAAGCTTCTAGATAAATCTCAGAGCTTTTCAATGGTTAAGCATCTGCAACTGACTTTACATGATAGAAAATATAACACAAAATAAATTAACCAGGTATCTCGGATTGGTCTCTCAGGAAGATGGACTCTCTCAAATTTTCTCTTAAGAATTTAACCCCTGACCATTTGCAAGAGTATTTTCATTGCATCTATATATTTCACTCACTCACTCATCCCAAAATTTTCACCCAATAAAAAATAATATTCGAGGGACATTTTCTTGTTAACAATTTGTCTCAGAAAGTGACGTTTAACAAATTTGTAACAAAAAGTTTCTAGTTGGACAATTCATGAACTGATGACGTTTCTCAGACCCTTGACTAATGACTATGATGCGATGCCACAACCTTTTTTACACTCCTTTTAATAATTCTAATTATGTCATGTAAGAAATCCCCATTTTAATCATTTTCTAGAGGCTCTATATAGTTGGATCTGATAGGTAATCCTCTTCTCCTTCGAGGAAACACCAGTTTCATCTTTTGCACCTGTAACCTCCATAATTTCATCCTTTTCCCTCTCTTTCCTCTACAACTCTGTATCACATCCAAATTCTCTGGTAATTCACATTTCTACAAGCACCCAGTAAATTCCATCTTTAAAATATCAACCTTAACAATCCTCAGACTCAAAAATTAATTTCTAAATCCATTCAATTGCACTTTACAGACAAAAATGATAAGGAATTTCATCAAAAAATGATTAAAAATAGTCTGTATTCACATCTCCAGGAGTATTGGAGTTAAAATGGTGGGAATAAAGACACAATGCACAATAGCCATTAATTATACCCCTTCTCTACTTTATATCATAGCCATCTACATGTTTCCTTAGTGCAACTACAAAGGAGAAGTAAAAAGGGCAAGTTTCCAAACAAGCACGGGCCTTACACATGCCCTAGGCCCAAGAAATACACCTCTTGGCCTTTGAAAACATCTCAGTAAAAAAGGATCCATCGGAAGCCTCCACGTGTCTCAATGGCATGCTTTGATATGGTCCCCAAAAGTGGAGACCCCAAATAAGTGCAGGCTCACCACATGCCTCAGTTTGGCAGAGTTGTTAAAAAAATTGAAGGATCAGTGGAAGGCTCCATGTGTCTAGGGTCTGGGATAGTTTTCCTTGGCCATTGAAAAGTCCAAGCAAGGGCAGAGTGAGTGGAAGCCTCCAAGTTTCCTTCTGGCACTTCTTCAAAATAAAATTTAGGGGCCAGTCCTCAAAGAGGTGTGCTACCTGCATGTGTCCCAGGCCTTTAGAAAGTTTCTTGAAAATTTTAAGTCTATAGTGAAAGTACCTCCATGTGGTACCTCCATGTTTCACTCACTCACTCATCCCAAATTTTTCACCCAATAAAAAATAATATTTGAGGGACCTTTTCTTGTTAGCAATTTGTCTCAGAAAGTGACGTTTAACAAATTTGTAACAAAAAGTTTCTAGTTGGACTATTCATGAACTGATCACGTTTCTCAGACCCTTGACTAATGACTATGATGCGATGCCACAACCTTTTTTACACTCCTTTTAATAATTCTAATTATGTCATGCAAGAAATCCCCATTTTAATCATTTTTTAGAGGCTCTATATAGTTGGATCTGATAGGTAATCCTCTTCTCCCTCGAGGAAACCCCAGTTTCATCTTTTGCACCTGTAACCTCCATAATTTCATCCTTTTCCCTCTCTTTCCTCTACAACTCTGTATCACATCCAAATTCTCTGGTAATTCACATTTTTACAAGCACCCAGTAAATTCCATCTTTAAAATATCAACCTTAACAATCCTCAGACTCAAAAATTAATTTCTAAATCCATTCAATTGCACTTTACAGACAAAAATGATAAGGAATTTCATCAAAAAATGATGAAAAATAGTTTGTATTCACATCTCCAGGAGTATTGGAGTTAAAATGGTGGGAATAAAGACACAATGCACAATAGCCATTAATTATACCCCTTCTCTACTTTATATTATAGCCATCTACATGTTTCCTTAGTGCAACTAAAAAGGAGAAGTACAAGGGCAAGTTTCCAAACAAGCACGGGCCTTACACATGCCCTAGGCCCAAGAAATACACCTCTTGGCCTTTGAAAACATCTCAGTAAAAAAGGAGCCATCGGAAGCCTCCACGTGTCTCAATGGCATGCTTTGAAATGGTCCCCAAAAGTGGAGACCCCAAATAAGCGCAGGCTCACCACATGCCTCAGTTTGGCAGAGTTGTTAAAAAAATTGAAGGATCAGCAGAAGGCTCCATGTGTCTAGGGTCTGGGATAGTTTTCCTTGGCCATTGAAAAGTCCAAGCAAGGGTAGAGTGAGTGGAATCCTCTAAGTTTCCTTCTGGCACTTCTTCAAAATAAAATTTAGGGGCCAGTCCTCAAAGAGGTGTGGTACCTGCATGTGTCCCAAGCCTTTAGAAAGTTTCTTGAAAATTTTAAGTCTATAGTAGAGTCGAAAAAATCCTCTATGTGTCCATGGTCCACCAAAGTTACACCGGCCACATAAAAAAAAATGTCTAAGTCTGGGCAAGGCAGTGGAAACATCCACGTGTCTCCCCGATGCAACTCCAAGGTCAAACCAAAAGGTGAATTTTCATATGAGTGCCGACCCTCCACGTGGACAAACTTTGAGTTGAATTGGGCCTTAGAGTTTCAAAGTGCCCCACTGAGCCACGTCTAACCAGAAAGGGCCATGTTTCCATAGATGCTGAGATGTAAATTTGATAGGGAAAAACACACTTGACAAACCGTAAAATGCAGGAAAATCACCATTTGGGCCCAGAAATGAATCTTTTTTTCAAAAAAGGGAATTTGGAGATGATATAAGGCCAAAATATAATCTTCCAAGCCACATCCAACCACATTTCCATAGATACTTGGGAAAAAACTGATAGGGAAAACAAAACGTGACTATGGAAAATGGAAGGAAGGGAAAAAACCCAAGTTTTCTCCCAAGTTATAGATCTATTCATGTGGACAGAGGAATGAAAAATAAATTATGGACTTTAAGTGATCCTTGACCAAGGAAGGGACTGACCATGGAAACCAAATGGAGAATAGAATTTTCATGCATCAATACGGGGAGATAGAAAACGTGATAGAGCCCGCAAATGGAAGAATTTCAAGGACAAATGAGGTGAAATCAAATTGAACACCAACATCGGCTCTGACTCAGGGATGGACACTCCCTTGAGTGTTATAAGATAAAATAGTAGACCAAGTGCCAAAAATAAACCATTGGGTAATGGAGTCAAAGAATTAACTTGCAAAGAAGAACAATAATAACCAACTCGGCCAAGGACGAATCGAGAAACCAAAAAAATAGGCGCTAAAGACCAGGACAAACAAAAACATAAAAACATGAAAGAAAAAAGAAACACAAAGACTATATGGAGTATACCTTGATTTTGACAAATCAATCAAGGAAATGTTTCAAATACCTACCATTAATAGGAAATTCAAGAAATTCCCATTCTAAAACTTTTAAGAAGAAAGTATTTTTACCAATTCAAATGTTAATTGGATAAGGGCCCATCCATAATGCATAAAATTGACCATGATTGCCCTTATCTTCATGACTACTATCCCATAATAACACAATTTCCCCAATTTTGAAAGCTCTTGGAGTCACCTTCTTGTCAAATAACTTCTTTAACTTTTCTCTGAACTTCACATGCCGCTGATGGGATGCCCTTCTTTCTTCATCTAACTCAATAATCTAATTGATTCGAGCATCATATGGACTAACTTCTTGATCTTCAATTTTCTTAACAAACTAAAATGAAAACAATTGCAAATGAAGGGGTAGTAAAGCTTGAGTTCCATATATCAACTCAAATGGGCTCTTACCAGTAGCTCTTTTGACAGTGATTCTATAAGCCCAAACAAAAAACTTTAGTTTCTCACCACACTTCTTTTTGTTCATCTCCAAGGTTCTTCTAATGATCTTCAACAAGTTTTTATTGTTGGACTCATCTTGTCCATTTCCTTGGGGATTGTAGTTAGAAGCATATATGAAATTGATTCCATACTCTTTGCACATTGCCACTAAAGGTTTGGCTTTGAAATTCATGGCATTATCAGCAACAATCTTAACTAGGACTCCAAATCTACATATAATTTAATTAATCATGAATTCCATGATAACTTGGTGTGTTGCTTTCTTGGTGGGGATTTCTTCCACCCACTTAGACAAATAATTAGTGGCTACAAGAATCCATTTATGACCAGCACTGGAAGGATCTAAAATTTCACCAATGAAATCCATTCCCCATTACTTAAATGTGACTTCAATTGACATAGGATGTAAAGGAAGAGAGCCTGAAGCTTTCATTAATCAAGAAAAACACTCACAACTTTCACATTTCCTAAGCAATAGAGTTATATATTTGAAGAGATTTGGCCACCAATAACCAACCCTCAAGATTTATCTATGATGTAACTCTTCCAACAAAATGTTCCCCACAAAATTCTCCATGGAGATCAGTAATTACCTTTAGGGTTTCATCATCACCAATGCATCTCAAGAGCACTCCCTCCAGGTTCTTCCAAGCTAACCCAAAATCAGTGATGACATATTTTTGAGAGGCTAAATTAAGAGCTCTTTTCTGATTTTTACTCAAATGTTTAAGGAAACATAGATGTCTAAGATAAAATATTATATCTTTGTATCATTCAAAGCTTACCAGCTTCTCAAGTACATCCACCCTTTCTCCTTCTACTTCATTCACCTCAATAGTTTGCAAGTTTATCTCAGGCATAAGCTTACCTAGGCCCAAACCTCTTATCAATTTCATGGTTTTGATATCCATGTCATATTCCTGCAACTTGTTTACCCATCTGCATCTTTTTTTTGAGACCTCCATTTCTGATAAGATATCTTTCACCATGGTGTGGTGAACATAAGAAAAACTTTAGAGATCAAGATGTAAGGTCTGAAAACCATTGTTTCTTTCACCAAGGCAAATGCTTCCTTCTTCAAGAGGGTGTAATTCAACTCAACTCCTTGCAATGCCTTATTGAAAAAGGAAATTGGTATCTGAGCCCATTCATCATCCTTCTACAACAAGACATGTGCAATGGTGTTTTCTAAAGTGAAAGAAAACATTTGAAAATGCTTCTTGTAATTTAGAGCTCCTAAAACATGTGCAAGCTTTAATGCTTCTTTCATCCCATTGAAAGAGTGAATGGAATCTTCTTCCCATTTGATAACTTGGTCCTTCTTCGGCATGCTTGTAATGGGGATGGTTAGCTCAGTAAAGTTAGACACAAATCTTCTGATCATTTTTATTTTTCCAAATAAGAATGGAAATCCCTTCTTAGTTCTTAGAATTAGAACCTTACGGATGGCTTCCACTCTCTCATGATCAATCAAGACCCCTTCCTTTGATATAATATGACCAAGACGTTTTTCCTTTTGCACTCTAAAATGACCCTTGTTGGTATTCAATGATATTCCATACTCTCTACACCTTAACAACATTCTCTCCAAGTGTTGCAAGTGGTCATTTCATTTTCTAGAAAACACAGTTACATCATCTTGATAAACAACAATGAAATCATTAATATAACCAAAAAATGCTACATCCATTGCTCTTTGGAAAGTTGCTCCAGCATTCATTAAGCCAAAAGGTATCCTGACATAAATATAATTTCCCCAAGGAGTGGCAAAGGCAGTCTTTATTCTTTCTGACTCCTTCAAAACAACTTGATTATAGCTAGAGAAACCATCCAAAATGGACAACAATTTAGAACAAGTTACCAATTGTAGCATATTCTCCATGATTAGCAGAGGGTAATTATCTTTCAATGATTCTTTATTCGAGTTTCTAAAATCTACGCACAACCTTATATCACCATTATTTTTTTTGACAGGTACTAAATTTACAACCCAATATGAGTACCTTGTGAGTTGAATGATCCCTCCATCCCTCAACTTCTTCAATTCTTCTTGCATCTTCAAAGAAAGGAGTGGAATGATAGGCCTCTATTTTTGCATAAAAGGCTTGGCATTAGATTCAAGAGGAATTTCATGTTGGAACAAATCTTCCTTATACGCCTTCAACTCAGGGTAAGACCAAGCTAGGGAGTCTTGATATTTTTTCAACAATTAAACATATGACTGCTTCTCTTCCTTTCTCAGATTGCTTCCTAACCAGATTTTACGTGGTTTTTCCTTTGTGCCCAAGTCGTGCTCTTCCACATCTCTCAAAATTGACATACTTCTGTTAATAATTCAATCAGCATTATCAAATTTTTACTCAAATTCCACCAAACCTATGTGAATTATGTTTGTCTTCAGCTGGATGATGTCTTTGCCAAATAAATTTTCATTTCCTTCAGCAGCACACACCATTGGTTCCCAATCTATATTTTGGTCAGCAAAGTCACCTTGGTTCTGGAGAAACTATAGACACCCTAATTTCACATATGTCCTAAATCAATTAATTCCCCTTCCTCATTTACCACAAAAATACACTTCGAATTAATCAAATATAATTTGATTAATTATCCATTTCAAAATCCAAAAAATAACCCAATCCTCACCACATGTCATTATTCTCCATGTTTTTCTACTATTGAATTAAAAATTCAAATTCAAATCCTCACCCACCCTTCGTGGTCCCCACTCACATAAAATCCTCCACTTATGAATTAAAAATATAATTCAAATCCTCACCCATTCTTCGTGGCCCCCACTCATCTAATCTTGCCTACATTTCCAAACCACTCACCTAATCTTGCCCACATTTTTAAATAGCTCACTTAATCTTTCCCACATTTTCAAACCATGATTACTTAAACTAATCTAAGTTAATCACTCCCCTAGGCTATAAATACAACCTTACCCCTCCCCTTTAAACACATGGAGAATAATCTTGAATGCCATATCTAAGTTCTTTCATCCTTTGAGAAGAGAACATCCTTTTGCCTCATCCTAATGTCCAAATAGCCTGATAATCATTTTTCCCATCTAGTGCAAAGTAAGAGGATCATTGTTACAGGAAGGTCTTGCTCTATCTTGAAGAAAAGTACCTACATATCACACAATCAGAGATCAATCCAAATTTCCTAGCCCATTCTGAGGTTTGCTACGAAACGTGAAGGAGGAGGTATGATTATTGATATTTTACTTCCTTGTTGGTAGTGCATTTTTCCTAGCTTACATTCTAGCACACCCGGTTACTTTCGATCGATTACCATTAATTTCCCAATTAGTGGTTTTATTCGTTGTTTGTTTATTATTGTTCGTTATTATTTATTTTTCTATTGCTTATGGTCTTCTTTGGTTAACCTTCACGCTTTGGGTGGTGTATCTGCAGGTTATAACAACAATGAAACTATGAAGTTCATCATGTCTTTGATCTCCTTGGTGATTTTTGTTTAATTCCCAATTCTTATTTTTCTATTCACTCGTACTCTACAAAAACACATGAACTAGTCATTAGTTTATCATCTTACTGTCATAGGACAACCAATCCGAAAAATGCATTTATTTATTTACTTTTGCTAAAATAACTGCTTTGTAGGAAGTTAATCATTTTATTTTCTTTTATTTTAGTCAATCATTTTGTGATCTAACTCTTTATTTCTATTTATTGTTCTTTTTTAACCTTTTTTTCAAAATTTGGCTTCTCAGGTGAAGTACAGAAGTCAGAAAATTAAAAAAAAAATAGTTCCCGGGATGTTTTTCTCACGTTCAAAATTTTCATTCAGAGTTCTACCATAGCCTATCTTCCGGAAACCATAAATTTTTCTCCTGAACTTGGAAAGACTTCATTTTTTTTAAAGGAAAGGTATCAAAAACATCTGTGAAATGAAAAAATAAATTTTTGATTTAGACATACAGAAAATTTTTGGTTTCATTTCTTCTAACACCCGTCTTATTAACCAAAAACAACATAATTATAGTTTTTTTTTTTTAATTTCATGTAACAACCTCACATGTATGGTATTTCATCACACTTCAAAAGTGATCTTGGAAACTAGAAATGTGAGGCCACCCAGGCTCTACAAAACAATTTTTATTTATTTATTTATTTTAAAAAAAAAATCCTTACATTTCAATTTTCCACGACAACACTTCTAGGTAACGTTTTCACACTCTTCTTTCATCAATTTTATTTTTTGTGAAAATAATCATTATCACTATTTCGCAATCATGATTAATTGCAATAATTATTAACATTTAAAAAAATAAAAAAAACTATTCCAATTGTGTCCGTGTATGCTCTTTTCTTGCGCCTTCGAGCGATCTGGAAAATTAGAAACAGTCACAAATTTTTAGTTTCTTGTTCTAACATTGCCGGATCCTTACATTTGTTTTCCAACTATCATTTCAATAATTATTTTTCTTTGTCATATTATTAATATTTGTTTGGTTGTTGGTTGTGTATGCTCTTTTTCTGTGCCTTCGAGTGATCTGGAAAATCAAAAATAGCCACGATCACTTTTCTAACATTTCGTTTGCAAAATAAATACTAAGTTGTTTTCTGTAGAACTATGTTGTTGGCATATCGTCAAAAATAAAAACAAAAAAAATAAAAATCCAACAAAAATACCACCATTCAAAGAAAATTGCTGAAACCAAAAAAAGAAAGTATGCTCAGGTACGCAATTATTTTTTTCTACTAATTTTCTTCAAGTTGGAAAGAACCTTATGTTTGATCATTTTATCAGTTTGTTTTTACACGTAGACAAGGTGGATTTCATCACCACCAAAGCTACATTGGTGACGTGGACTTGACTACCACGCACCAACATCATTTGCATTTGCATTGCACTTTGAGACCTAGTCTCATCACAACGTTTGGTATTTACCTCGCCGCTCCTCTTCACTTATAGGTAATGTTGTCATACAGCGCATGCGAGACCGCCTAAAATAGTTGTAACAATGAAGCCCAGGCATCGTCCCTGTAAATATTTAGGGAGTTATAAGGACACCATACACATTCATTCCTCCATCACCTTCCACCTTTTCACAAAACTTGTTTTGGACATGGTAATTCACTCTGAAACAAGAAAGTAAGAATTGGTGAGTCTCCTCTAGTGCTCTAAGGGTTCCCCGTACCAATTTTGTCCCCGTACATAATTAGGTATATCAGTACTAGGGTATATCAGAGGATGGATCTCCTTAGGGTAATAAGATCCTGCATCCATCATTTCATAACATACTTGTATGATTGCATGAAACAACGATCATTCCTGAAGAATTTACCTCATAAGACAAAATAATTGAATCCACATGAATGCTTGTTGTTTTAAAACAAAATATTTTAGCATTTTTTTATCATAAAACTTGGATGATATCAATGTGTTCATTGTAAAAGTTCAGACCCTAGTTGTGTTCCACAAAAAAAATCAATTCTCGACCAATTCAATATAGAGTGAAAACATCGAAACAATCCAAAAACACAGACCAAAACATCACACCAATTTTCATAGGTTACTTCATCCAACTATACATCTATCATAGCTTGTCTTTGGCTATATCAAACTGATATTGAGTGACTAGCATTTACTACCCATATCGTCAATTGTCAAAACATTCTTCATAGCTTGTTTCCAGCTATATCAAACAAATATTGGGTGACTTGTTTGAGTTCACTAATTATTTTTTCCACCATCGCATTTATCCAAATCACAGCCAACACAAATCCTTTCATAACTCATTTTGAGTTATATCACAACCATATGACGATTAACCTATTTGGGTTACTCTCTCCGTCAACAATCCAGAGCTTGTTTAAGCCAAATCTCAACCATTTTCATTATAGCTTATTTAAGCTATCACATATTTATCTTGAGTAGCTTGTTTAAGCTTTCTCCTTATAGCCAGCCTTGTTAAAACTTGATTGATCCAAAAAAAAGATCACAATCAATAGGTTGAGTTCTTCATCACACCTTTCTTCATTATCCCTCTCTTTCAAACATGATGAATTCAAGAAAAACATCACGCAATGAGCTATTATAAAAAATTAATAAGTTGACAAGACAACTCTCTCATATGGCTACCCAAATCAATGAACAATCACCCAAAAGGCCAATCATAGAACCTCACGAAGATGTTAGTTCACATAAAGTCCAACGTCAGTTTACCCCCCTCCGAGAAAGTCTCTCTAGTGTTTTTCATCAACTAAAAGAGGCTAAACTAATAAGATATCCAATTACAAAACCCTTTGTAAAAGGGGAAGCTAAGCCATATTGGTAAAAACCTAACACATATTGTGACTTTCATTACATTGATGGTCATCACACAGATAAATGTGTGTGATTTAAGAATTACATCCAAGACTTAATTAACAAGGACGTCATCTTTGTAGAACTTGATGAAAACACTCTTACAAGCAATGACACATCCAATACCAAAACTTTCCATGAAGATATGACTACTGTCAAAACTCCTATATATACTAAAATTCCATGAAATCATGACGACAATAGTCAATCATCTAATTTCAAACCAATCCATATCTTCTTCAATTTTCCTTCCATTAGTTCAAACATATATTAAACCTGTTTTGGACAACAACATTCTTCCAACATCTACTGGGCACTTGAACTTATTTCAAGTCTCTCTTTCAACCCAAACATACATTGAACTTGTTTTGGACAAAAAAATTCTTCCAACATCTACTGAGCACTTGAACTTATTTCAAGAATTTCTTTCAGTCCAATCATACATTGAACATTTTTTGGACAACAACATTCTTCCAACATCTACTGAGCACTTGAATTTATTTGAAGACTCTCTTTTAACCCAAACATATATTGAACCTTTCTTTGGTGACAACATTCTTCTAACATCTAACAAGACCTTGAGCTCATTTGAAGACTCCCTTTCAAACCTTGATATTACTGTAGACCCTATAGAAGAGGTTCCATCAACAAACACTATTAAGTTTTATTCTATTATTCCAATATTATCTCTTATGCCTAACATCTCTAGCCTTGTTGTCGAAACACAACCACATCGAATTTTGAAAGTTGTGACAATGCAAACTGTCGTGTCCATCATGATTTCAATGATCGATCTTGCAGGAATCTCATCACTAATTATTCTCACTTGTCAATACTTCTATGTGCATACATTCTACAGGGTACTTATACCCAGGAAAATATTTACACAACCTTTTCCATCTTTAATCATGACTCTATCCTCAACACAATCAATTAATGGACAAATAGAAGCAACAAACTAAATAACACAAACCATCATTGTCAACACACATGGAAGCTATTGGCTTAACCAAATCTATTCCACTCTTTGGGCTTACCACACATCTTATCACACACCTACTAGAGCCATGCCCTTCTCCTTTGTTTATGGTTGGGATGTTATTTCACATGTCAAGGTTGAATTTCCATCCTTCAAATATGTAATCAATAAAGATTATTATCAACACTCATGCCTTAATGAAATCGAGCTTCTTGATGAAAAACCACTTAATGCCCTAGATCATCTTCAAGATATAAAATCAGCTACAGCATAGCTACTATAAAAAAGTCAAACCTAGAAAATTTAAGGTCAATGATTTCATTCTAACAAAAATTTGAAAGAACACACCCAAAGAACGAGACAAACAAGACAAATTTGAGCCCAACGAAATCATAGATAGTTTTGGGTTTGGATTTTATAAATTGGCCATTTACACAGGCCAATTCCTTGAAAAACCCATGAATGCATTCCATTTAAAGAAATTCTATTCTTGAAAGAACTATTTATTCCAGGAAACAACAATGTGTACATTGTTCCTTCTATCATGCTTAACTCCGAATAAATTTATTCATTTCCATTGGCAGACATTTTCATTATCAAAATCACATCTTCATATTTATCATCATGAGACAAGTGCTAATGTAAATCCTATTAAATTTGTGAGCATCATACGTCTTCCAGTTTTAGTCACTTTCATCTATGGTCATACCTAGAAGCTTACTGATAGTAATATATTCCCCTCAAAGACATTCTCTCTTTCATAACAAAGCTCTAAACTTCATTACCCAGTTCATTTGGCCATCCATCTCAGTATTCGGTGTTGAACCCTCACATCCTACTATTCGTGTGGGGTTGAGATTGGGGGGAGATATTTCTTCCCAAATACAAAGCACTATTGTAAAAAAATCCATCAATTCAATAACTTATTCATTGTCACATCTTTTGTCCTTCATAGTCTTTGATGTTTAGCCCACACTTCTTACTGGTAGTGTGAGACTGGGAATGGAGGAAGGTGCCCTTACTCATCTACGTCTTGTCTTTGGTGATAAACCCTTGCCTCTTACAATGTGGCATGGGGCAAAGCATAGAGGATCATTCTTATAAAAGCATAAAAATATTGCAAAATATTCAAAAAAAAAAAAACAAAACAAAACGAAAAAAGACAAAAAGGGAATTCACTCGCCTATATTTTTTCTTCGGTGATGAGCCCTTACTTATTACTAGTAGCATGGGGCAAGGCATAGGGATTCATTTCAAAAATATGAAATATTACAGTGCTTGCAAATTATAGAATCCCCAAACAAGTAATTTAGATGCCTAAGTGAAGAGAGAACTATCCCTTAACCTCATATCTTACCAATCAATAGGCCACATAACTATCTAAGTCTAGCACGTGACTCATAAAGTGAAAGCTATTTTTGAAACTGGTTCAGTACCGTTATGAAGAATGGAGTCACAATGTTCCAAAGGGATGGTTGTTAGCATTTGTCTCTATATTCATTATCTATGTCCTACGTCCTTCTTGATTCTCAGTGATCAACCCACGCATCTTACTAGTTGTGTGGAGTCAAGAATGGAGTTGTAATTCTTTACATCATATCATCACCACCATATCCTACCAATGGAAAGAGAATTTATGTTATTCTAAGCATAAGTTACAATACGAAACATGGTACATACGGATAATATCCATGTTTATCGCTTCTCAAAAATAAGTCTACACTGTGGTCCATAAATTGCCAATCACAGTGTAAAAATATACAAACATTTGAAAATCATAAAAAATCCAAAAAATCAAAAACATTTGAAAATCGTCAAAAATCCAAAAACAATCCAAAAATCCAAAAATCCAAAAGTATTTGAAAATTTTCAAAAACCTAAAAACAGTGATAGAATCCAACAATCCAAAAACATTAAAAAAAAGCCGTCAAAAATCCAAAAAATTAGAAACACGCGTCAAAATCCCAAAAACATTTGAAAATCTTCAAAAATCCAAAAACATTAGCAAGAATCGTCAAAAATTGAAAAATAGTGTAAAAATCCAAAAATCCAAAAACATTAGAAAATCTATATATATATATATATATATATATATATATGTATACATAATAAACAAAAATAAAAATATTGTAAACTCCACAAAATCAAAAAAAATCTAAAATAACCAAGACAATTCAACCTTTGAACTATTATCCCCAACGAATGATCAAATCACTTTATGACTACCAAATTCAAACCACTTCTCCTCGCATGAATCCTCACTAGGGGTAAATCTGGCTCTCATTGCTTCCTTGTTTGAGGACAATGACGTAATATTTTACTATTTCCTCATACCCCTACTTGGGGGCACATCTGATCAATTATCACTATGGAACACGTTAGGGATATGTTTATTGGTTCTTGTGTTGCATTATTAGTTATAATTTATTAATTACTTGCTTGTATCTTGATATATTACAGGGGCATCTTGATTTTATGTATCCTGGTGTTCTCTCTAATATTCTTATGTTATCTGATTGCATGTCATACTGGGGCATCATACTTTCTTGATGGCCTCTATCTATACTATCTTTCATTTGCATATCGTACTGGGGCATCAAAATTTTTTTTATGGCCCCTGTCTATGCTATCGTACATATTACAGTCTAGTCATCCTGATCTTCTATATCATGATGCATCCTATTATGTGCTATATTAAAATTAAGATGCTTTTCGTCATGTGAGAATCTTCCTGCATGATCAACATCTTACTTTGCACCCCATCCATTCACCCATATTAATACATTCCCCAATTTGAGAATCCTACTTGATCACCGTTGCAGTTTGTGAATCCTACTCGACAATCTTTCTCAAGTAGCATTCACTATCTAGCAACTCCTTATCCCCCACCATGAACACCATGTATTTGATCCATTCATCCTCTCTCCTCATTTTTACTCCTCCGCCACTTATCCCCATATTACCCTTCTCACCATTCTTGTCTCCTCTCACCCATTTGTATTCTTTCCTTTCCCCTTTCTGATTCCCGCTTGACAATCTTACTTAATAACAACTTCTATATGGGATCATCGATGCAGGTTTACTCTTTCCCTAAGATCTGCCCACTGTAGAAGCTTCTTCACCACCTCCCCTCTCATCAAACAACAATCACCACCAAACACATCTTCCCATTCCACCTCTTCTGCTTCTCATTCTCGCATCATTACTCTCACCACACAGACATCCCAATTAAGGATTCCCCTCCCACTCTCTGCCCTCCACTACATATATTTCTTCACCCATTCATGTTACACTTTGTTTCCTTTCTTTCTTGTTATCACCTCATTTCATATCATATACCACTCAGGCATACCTCACTCACTCTTTTCCCATCCTTCCCCAAATCTGTCTTATGCCTGGTCATCCTATGTGCATGCTCTCGTAGTATGGAAAATTCACTTTAGGGTTCCCCTTCAATCCATTTTGTCATACCCTATTCCCACTAACTCTATCATTATCCTTCTTCTTCTTTAGCTTGCCGATCTTACATAACCATTCCGGCCGCATGTCAATCTTACTTAAGACTTCCACTTAAGGTTGATCTGCCCTATGGCCTTCCCCCATCCCATCATATTTCCCCCATATTATTTCTCCCGCCTCTCATCATGATCATCTTATTTAACCTACCATTCCACCCTTGTCCTCAATATCATCTTATCTTTCTCCTTGCATATTATCCTTGTCGGTTAGGTGATCTTATGAAACCTCTCCAGCAACATGAAGATCTTACTTAAGAGATTCTCTTAAGCATGACATGTCATCTTACACTTGCCCATCACTCTACAATCTCACCATCCATATTTCCTCTTCATTCCCCATCATCACATCATTTTACCACCACTATCACCCTCTTCTACTTGGCAATCTTACTTAACCACTCACCCAGCATGGCGATCTCATTTAAGAGTCCCTCTTAAGGATGATCTGTCTCCTTTCCTTTCCCCATCACTACACACCCTTCACCCTTCAATTTTTCTCGGCATTCCCCATTATCACATCCTTTCACCTCTTTTTAGACTCTTGCAAACACCAGTTTTCACTTGACCACTTGTCATCTCCAGTTTCTCTCTCTTGGAAATCTTACTTAACCACTTCCTTCACATGAAAATCTTATGTTAGGGTCCTCCCTACACTTAACTTGTCATCGTGAAATTCCTCCCCACCTCATTCTTCATTCACTTTGTTGATCACTTCTTCCACCTGGTATTTCCTATTACCCACTTTTCCCTCCTACTATTCCCCTTTCTTCACATATCCTCTTACAACATACATCTAATCTCTTTCGCCTACAATCACTTTCTTTTCCCCCATTTTCCCATTCTTGATCCATCATCCTTCATAAAATTTCTTCCCATTATTTTCATGTCTTGGTTCTTAATCCTCTCCTCGCTTTCACCTAGTCCCAACTCATCCCTCCCATTTTCTTTACTCTTTCCACTTCATCTTCTACAATTCCCCCCACATTTCTACCCACACACGCATTCACCATTTTTTTTAACATTCCTCTATCATTCTTTCATCATCATCTTCTATTCCCATGCTAATAATTATAAATGAGCTTTCCCTAAAAATCATCAATCCTCATTCCACACGACCTCATTCACTCCCTTGGTCCTTCTAGAGTTTTCCTTCATTCCTTCCCTCCTCTAAACCCACCACTCATTGTAAAAGGGCTTTGCCTAATGTCCCTTTGTTTGCGTTACCCTTTCCAATCCTCATTAGCTTTCTCTTTTTCTTAATTTTTTCATTCACCCTTCCCCACCACTCATTGTAAGGGGGATTTCCCTAACGTCTGCTCATTTTCATTGCCTCTTCTATCCCCCATTCTCTTTTCTCTCCTATTCGTTTCCCTCAATCCCACCCTTTCTTGTCGCTTCTTACCCATCTCTCCATCTTCTCTTCGCGCTCTTCAATATCTTTACTAACTTCATCATACATTCTTTTTCTATTTTCTCGTCATCCTAGTATCCTCATTTCATGCATCTCCACATATTTTCCAATCAAATTCATTTCTCCCCTTTTTCTTCTCTGAACATTCCTTATACTGTTCCTTTCCACTTATTACCCCCTTTATGTATTCCCTTCCTTCTACATCATTTTCTTTGTTATCCTCTTCTCTCTCCCACCCCTTGTTTTATTTCCCTTTCCCTGTATCGTCTTCTTCCCCTTTTTCCATCACGTTTCCTCCTTACTTCCGAATTGATAACTTGGCTCTTTAGTGTTGTCTTGTATTTTTTATCATACCACCCTCCACATGCATCTCCATATGGTATGTTCACTATTATTTTCTTTGGTATTCTTCAGAATGACATGATTCCTTTAATCTTCTCCCTGTATTTGCTCTATCTTCCTTTCCTCTCTGCTAATTTTAACATTTCTTTTGACCACTTCTCCTTTTCTCTACCACTCCTACCTTTTCGTTCATTCTATATCTGTTTCTCTTCTTTTCTTGTTCACACTTTCCTCACCCCTCATAGTTTCTTTTTTGTCTCCGTTCTACTTCTTCTTTCGTCCTCTTTCCATTTTCATCGATATCACCCCTACTCCCACCTCATTTTCTCCTTCTTATTTATCCTTTCCTGTTTCACTATTTTCTTAGCTCTATCATTTCTTTCACTTTCATGCATCCTTGTTTACTATCTCTATTACTTCCTTCTTTTTGCACATCTCTCTATTTTATCCCTTCACCCTCTACTCTGTCATTTTCATTTTTTTACCTTGTTTGTCCTTCATCATTCCCTTCTTCCCCTATCATCCCTCTCTCTTATTTCTACCTCTTCCATTTTTTTTTCCCCTCCCCTATCTCCCTTACTTGTCTCGTAATCAACCACCAATCCTATCCATTCCCTTTTATCTTTCCCACACACCCTCACACCTAGCATTCAAGGCCGATTGAATCCTTTCTCCATTTTGCATCGTGCGATCATTCTAGTCTCTTCCACTCCATTATCATCCTCTTCTTTGTAGAATTATTTTCTTTTCTTTTCAAGATTTTTGTCGTATATTCCATTCTCGTCAATCCTCTCAAGGGGACATCACCACATCTATCCATAATCACATCTTCTCATGACATTTTTGTCTTGGAGGATACTATAACATCTGTCACTCACCACTTTCTATTCTCCCAAACAAACATTCACTCTACCTTTTACTTAAGAAAAGTAGATTGAATTCTTCCTCCATCCCATCTACTTTCTTTGAAAGGACACTACTTTCATAGTACCCTTCCAAAGAGGGGCAAATGTAGACACCCTAATTTCACATCTTTCATAAATCAATTAATTCCCCTTCCTCATTTCCCATAAAAATACACTTTGAATTAATTTAATATAACTTGATTAATTATCCATTTAAAAATCTAAAAAATAACTCAATCCTTGCCACATGTCATTATTCTCCATGTTTTTCTACTTTTCAATTAAAAATTTAAATTCAAATCCTCACCCATTCTTTATGGTCCCCACTCACCTAAAATCCTCCACTTATGAATTAAAAATATAATTCAAATCCTCACCCATTCTTCATAGCCCCCACTCATCTAATCTTTCCCACATTTTCAAACCACTCACCTAATCTTGCCCACATTTTCAAACCACTCACTTAATCTTTCCCGCATTTTCAAACCATGATTACTTAAATTACTCTAAGATAATCACTTGCCTAGGCTATAAATACAACCTTACCCCTCCACTCTAATGACACAGAGAATAAGCTTGAATGCCATATCTAAGTTTTTGCATCTTTTGAGAAAATAACATCATTTTGCCTCGTCCTAATGCCCAAATAGCCTCATAATCCTTTTTCCCATCTAGTGCAAAGTAAGAGGATTCGTTGTTGTAGGAACGTCTTGCTCTGTCCTGAAGAAAAGAACCTACATATGACATAATGGGGGCTCAATTCAAGTTTCCTAGCCCATTCCGAGGTTTTCAACAGAACATGAAGGAGGAGGTATGCTTATTGGTATTTTACTTCCTTGTTAGTAGTGTATTTTTCCTAGCTTACAATATCCACTATAACCATCTAGAAGAGATAGTCTATCTGAACTTGAGAACATTCTCAAAATCTAATCCATATTTGGGAGTGGGTAATGATCTTTCAATGAATCCTTATTAAGATCTCTGAAATCTACACATAGTCTGATTTCTCTGTTCTTCTCCCTAAGAAGAACAAGATTGGATACCCAACTTAAATGCTTAACTAGAAAGATAATACCCGATTCAATCAACTTAGATAATTCTTTCCTCATCAGAGGCTCTATTTTGGGATTCACAGGCCTCTGTTTCTGTCTAACAAGTTTAGAATTTGGTTACAACTCAATTATATGTTGTGTTAAACTGGAATCAAATCCTTTCAGATCAGTGGTATTTCTAAGCAAAAACATCTTTAAACACCTTACAAAGATTAATAAATAACTACTTTTTAGTTAAGGAACATACCTTTCGAATAAATATTTTTTTCCCTTCATCAACCGAGATCTCTTTGTAATTATCAGCGTGGGTTGACATTTTAGTCTTGACCTTTCTTATTTGATCATCCATGTTGAATATGTATTCCAATGTGACCATACCTTGAGGTAGTTTATTTGTCTTTAGCTAAACAATTTGATCACCATATAAATGCTATAATTTATATTGATTAACTGTAGAAAACTCAACTTCTTGTTGTAGAAACCTGTAGATTTGATCATCACTTTCAAAAACTTGAAAATTTGAATCATTATTAGGTATTGAGGGCCATACAATTATCTTTATATGAGGCTAGATCTTGTTATTTTCAACCTATTCCAGCACTTCAAAACTAGCCTCAACTGCTGCAAGTTTGTCTGCATACTTATTTTCAGCTCTAGGAATAGACTAAATACTAATAACATTGAAATATTCCATTATTCTAAAACTCTATGTCTGTAAGACTTCATTAATGGATTCTTACAAACATTGAAATTTCTTACTTGATTAATAACCAACTTAGAGTCACCAAAAATCCGTAGCATGTTGATACCTCTCTTTTTGTCCCAAAAGAAGGCATGAATTAAATCTTTGTATTCAGCTACATTGTAAGTACATGAAAATTAGAGACTCAAAGCTGAGAAATACCTTTCGTTCATTGGGGAAGTTAGCATCAGACCTGCTCCATGTCCCTTCTTGTTCTTAGCTCCATCAAAATGGAGCTTCTAAATCCCTTCTTATGAATCTTTTATTTTTGATAGCAAGGGAAGTGGTATATTTTCTTCATGCATACAATACACGCTAAACATGTGTTCTTTAACTTCCTTAAAAGGATCATGAGCATGTTTTTCCAATGTCTTTTCATCCATAAACATGTATGAAACACCATCTAATGATAAAACACGAGCTAGCTCATCAAAATCAAACTAATCTAAGGCTGAAGAATTAGCCACTGCATTTGAAGAGTGAGGCTCAATGTGAAATATGGCCAATTTGAAGAGTGAGGCTCAATGTGAAATATGGCCAATGGCTCTAAATTGATAGTAACTTTGTTACCATAACGAGTAGTGAAAAATAAGAAGGACCAATCTGAAGAGAGTTAACCTCCTATTTTTTTTATGAAGTATCTAGATAAGCATAAGGCAAAGTATGGAGGTAAATCCACAACATCAACATCTTGTAGAATAGAAACATTTGGGCAAGCGTGTAACGTCACTTCTAAATTTTTTATTATACCAATTGTATTAGTTGTAGTTCCGTCAAGCTGTAAGACACTCCTTTCTATAGGCTCATACTGCAAACCCCATTTTTCTGCAATCACTTTTGGCATAACTGTGCTACTTGTGCCACTATCCACCATGAAATTATGAACTATATGTTCTTTAATAATCAATGATAAATAAAATGGTGGTGGTTTCTTGATGTCATTAGCATTCAGAACTTTCTGAACCATCCATTTAAATTATTTAATGTGGTCTTGTTCAAATGTTTCAAGGACAGTGTCTATCTTCTGAACTTCCTTTTCTGTTGTATTTGAAGAAATCTATAGCTTATTGTTCAAATGTTTCAAGGACAGTGTCTATCTTCTGAACTTCCTTTTCTGTTGTATTTGAAGAAATCTATAGCTTAGCTAGTTCATGAGAAAGTAAATCTTGTTGTCTAGGAATACTTAAAGTGTCCCACATTGAGATGTTAATATTATGCTTTTTCATTACATCAACAATGTTGAAAGAAGCAATTGTTTTAGAGACGGATTTAACTGTCTTAAAGTAGTCCTTAGGAAAAACTGATTCTGCTTCAGTTGCCTTAGATATCTGAGGTATAAACAGTCTTCTTGGATCAAGTTGTAGCTATTTTTGATGGCCTTTATCAACTGAAAAATTGATGTTTTTTGAGGAATAGTAGGGTTTTTGGTTGACTTTCGAACTGTAGATGATGTCTTATCAGTGATAGTAGGCAGGATAGGCGTATTTTGTTGTTTTTGACTTTCAACAGCTTTCCCTTGAGCCCTAGTAGTGACTGTAATGGAATCCTCCTCATTAAAATTGACTAAATTCTATTTAGGTTCCTTCTAAACATGAGTTATTGCTACCCACCCTCCATTTGAGGCATGAACAATGATTCAGATTGAGTTTGTAGAACAAGATTCATATTCAGAAAATCATTTGGGAAAGTTATCCTCCTCATTAAAATTGACTAAATTCTATTTAGGTTCCTTCTAAACATGAGTTATTGCTACCCACCCTCCATTTGAGGCATGAACAATGATTCAGGATTGAGTTTGTAGAACAAGATTCATATTCAGAAAATCATTTGGGAAAGTTGGAGTTGAATGAGGTTGATTGCAAGGTTGACACCACTCTTCTGTAACCATATTGACTGGGACTAAAGCATTAGATGAACTAGGAGCCTTTGGGTGAAACTAATTTTGCTGGTAAGGCTACCTATAATTTTGATTATGTTGATAAGGATGCCTATTTTGTTGAATCTCTTGATTTTCCTGATAAGGACCCTGATAGCATCTACTAGGTAATGTAATTCTAATCTCAATCAAATTCAATTTATTTCCCATAGTTTGCAAAGCGGATATAAAACAGTAGGTTCTATGATTGTAATAGGCTGAGGAATAGGTATTAAATGTACAAAAAAAATGGCATTGAAGGCCTTGGTGCCAATTTTCCAGCTTGAATAAGACTATTTTTATCTTGGATAGTGATATCATAGGTTGTTGGGAGTGTTTCTCCCCCCATTGACTAAATCATAGTTGAGATATCACTATTTATTGCCCTAAGATAATAAAGGAAAGCATGATCAGCTTGAGGACTAAATGACACTTGCTAGATATCACTATTTATTGCCCTAAGATAATAAAGGAAAGCATGATCAGCTTGAGGCTTGACACTTGCTTGACACTTGCTAGAATTATTTACTCATTGGGAGCTATTTTAATAGTAGACAATTGTTCAATGAGAGATAAATGATCTGAATTATCTTGGAACTATTTCAGAAAATTTTCACCTAATTTATCCCAAGTTCTTATGCTTCTAATTTCTAGGTTTCTATACCATTACAAGGCATGCCCTTTAAAAGATGTAGCTAAAAGTCTCAAAGCTACATCTTCATGAGTGATATTATGGACAACACATAGGGCTACAACATCTTTGATATGTTCAGCAGGTGTAACCTAATTTTCACTCATGAATGATGGCAAAATTTTCATGGCACCATTAAGAATGTCATGGTAAACTAGGATTACTAATGGACTACCATTAGTAAAGGTCATAGAATTTGGTGGTTGAATAGCCATTTAAAAAACTGGAATTTTAATAGAGAAATTGATACAAGGTGAAGGAATATCAAAAGGAGGGTTATCAAAACTGGGTCTTTTATGGTAAAGTATTGCCAACTCTTCTCCTTCTAGCAGAATTCAAGGGTAAAGAAATAAAATCAGGAGGAATTCCTCTTACCGATGATCTTGTACTCACTTTATGCATGGATCATGTTGCAATACTAGTCTGAAATCAGCTCTGTGGAGTCATCAAAAGATATTTGAATCTTTAAAATAAATTTCTGTGACTTGCTCCTGAAAGTGACTTTGTATCTACTGTAGATCTACTGTAAAGTTTGTAACTTGCATGTGGATCTGATCCGTTGTCCCATCAGGCATGCCAAAAATTGTTATCTCTCAAAAGTCCACCCTGTAGAGAGATGGTTGCAGGTTTTCTAAGCTTACATAATTGATCTCTCTCTTTCGTAGATATAATGGAAACACGTCAGGTTTGTGGGTATACCTATTTTGAGGTGAGTCTCTGGGATTAATAGGCCAGTTCTTTATTGATGTATCCTAAATTGATTCTGGGGTTTTAAGGGGTAAAATATGACTATAAAATGATTAAAACTAAGGTGATACAACAAATTTTTATGAGGGCTTTGACAGAGTATATGCACAACTAATATGGGAAGAATTTTTGATGCACAAGCCAATAGTTTTCTATAGAATATCTAAGGGCAAAACACTTGGTTATACCAAGGGAGAAAATCACAGCAGTACTAATAAATTAACATGCACATTAAAATCATGCAGAAGAACTGAATTTGCAGTAGGGTAAGATAATTGGTCAGGGAATTTTAATTCACAAGACTAATATGATGAAACACAAGAAAGAAAATGACTTGGTAAGGCAAAAATTCTTCACAACTCAGAAGGAAAAATTGGCAAAAATTGGTTCAGTACTACTATATCCAAAATTTCCTCCAGTAGTTCTACTATATCCACTATGCATTGTACTTTACTTGTAAAAATTGTGAATCATGCACTATATTTAGCTATAAAGCTATACTGTAGCATTATGTGCAGTTTATCTGCTTCTGGTTCTGTAACCATGAATCTTGTATGTACTTTATGGAAATTACAAGCAATTCATCTATTTTTCTGCTATGTTTTAGGCATAAGCCTTGATTCAGATGGTTGTTAAGATTTCTATTACTTTGTTTCTTTCACATAGATTTTTTGTTCCCTTTATAGTAACATTTCTAGCATGTTGGAAAATTTGAAATGTTGATTTTTCATGGCGAATCCCTGGCAAAATTTTTCCATAATTCTCTCTTCCATTTATTTCCAGCTATAGTAGTTGTATTTTCTGATTCAGAATATAGAACATAACACTTCATGTTTGAAGCTAGATAAAAATGAGGCATCATAGTTGTTTATCTTGATCATGGCATGCTTTACTTCTTTTTTGTATCACTTACTTGATTTAAATAATTCCTTTAAGCATGTAGTATTTAAAAGAAACATGATGGAAAGTTGTAAATGTCCATTTTACATTCTGAAGCCCTGTCAAAATTTTCCCAGAATATTCTTTTTTTGTTCTGTTTCAGTTGTACCCCTTTTTTTTTAATCAACTCCATATTCCTGAAATATGATTCTTCTTCTTCTTCAGTTGCAATTTAAAACATGTGCTTCTATTACTAGTCTCTTTTCTATAATTAAGCCCTTTCCATTTTAGAAAACTTACGGAAACTTTGAGATACATTCTTCCCTTTTATGCATGCACTTATGACTGTCTATTTTTTCATTGCCTGCAACCTATACCTGCACACTTAGGAAAACAGTTAGAAAATACTTAGGCTTTTTTACCTCTCTTATGTCCATGTTTTCTTCTCTTCTTTTCTCTTTCTTCACTCTTTCTGAGTAAATAAAGCATGTATGCAGTTTGATATTCAAGTAAATTACATCTCCTATTATTAGAGAATCATATGCACAAATTAGAACCATCTAGGAATATGATTTGATCCCTGAGCTCATAGCTGATAGTTATTCTCTTCTTCTTTTCAGGTACAATGGCTTCTACAATGAAGATGAAGAAGGAACAAAAGATGGAGATGGAGATGCTTCAATCAAAGACAGGAACCCCAAGGCAATTATGGGTTCACTCATACTCCTTCGCTTTCTCTTTCATGCATGTGTACCTTTATTTTCATTATTTTTACTTTACTTTTTAGTTATATCCCATGGCATGTGTGGCAAACATTTGACTCTCTTTGTGAATAAAACATTGAATTCAAAAAATGAGTTGTGTATTTCCTTATGCATTCTATCTTTTCTGTATGGATTGTATAATGAACTAAACAAATCAGTAACATAATTGAATGTCTTAATCATGAAGGAAATAACATTGATAGGAAATTGTAACATTCAGTAATGAACTCTACTTTCTGTAATCTACATTTTTGTTTGCTTCTTCAACACTCTACACTTCACCTAATTTGTAATTTGTCATCTTCATCAAAACAACACAGTTTTCCTTCGGGCTTTGTGTTCTTTTACTAAGGATGACATGAAATTACAGACTATGTGATATGTTTTGCTTTGAAACAGCACACATAACTACACATTTCATTTAAGCTTGTAACTAATTCAGAAAGAACAAACAACATCGAGACTTCCTTATCTTAGCTATATTTCACCCAAGATTGTTCATCGTAATGAAGAAGTTTTGAGTTGCCCATTTTTGCACAAGTGCAAAAATTGTCAACATTTATGGTGATCTCGTGGGGAAAGCTACCTATTAGCTTAAAGACTAGTTCCTTGCTCTTGTACACTGGGCATGGAGTCTAAGCGCGTAACTAAAATTTTCCTTTTCTGAAAGGTCCTACTCTTCCAAAAAAATGAAAGCTAGGAAAGGATATGGTAAACATATCATGTGCATGAATGCACTTATTGAATTGAAAAACAGTACAATGTGCAGGAACTGCACTCATTGAAGGGAAATCCTACTCTAACAATCACTGTAAGATTTTCAATAAAAGTGCTTGAGAAACATACTATTCACAAGAATGGGAAGTTCCTCTCCATTTAGCTTCAAAAGATTAAAAGAATTGTGTTCCTTGCAAGCTGAAATTATGTAAGGACCACTCCAGAGTGTATTCAAATTTGGGTTTCTTCCTGGCTTTGCACGATCGAAATCCCACTTTAACACATATCCTTCATTGAAAACTTTTATTTTGGCTTTCTTATCGAAAGTCTTCTTTATTTGTTTCTGATTCTTATCCATATTCAAATGGGCTTTATCTCTTAGCTCTTGTAATTCCATTAACTCTACATAACAAACTTGTAATGGTTCATTCTCAAGCAGATCCATTTGGTGTAGCAAATCTAATGCAGGTAACTCAACTAAAATAGGCATTTTCACTTCCTTTCCATACAAAAATTTTTATGGTGAATTTCCAACTGATGTTTTAGGAGTCACTTTGTCAGCCCAAAGCATTGAATTCAACATCATATGCCAAACTCTTTGATTATCCTTGAGCATTCTTCTAATGACCCTTAACAGATTCTTGTTAGTACTCTTAGCTAAGCCATTACCTTGTGGGTAATAATTCGATGAAGAACTTAGATATATTCCATGTTTGACAACCCAATCTGTTATCTTTGCACCAAGGAATGCTAAATCATTATATGATATGATGTTTTCTGGAACACAAAATCTGTAAACTATTCCTTCATAAAAGGATAGTATCGAAGCTTCATTAACATCCTTAAAGGACATTACTTTAGTCCATCGTGTATAATAATATGTAGTAGTTAATATCCACTTGTGTCCTTGTGATGATGGTGGGTTTATCATGCCAATAAATTAAAGACCCCACTATATAAAAGGTTGATTAGATGAAATAGGCTGTAAGGGAAGCGAAGCTTAACGTTCTTTTCCAACAAAGAAAGAACATTTTTTACACTTTCTAGTCGATTCAAAACATTCTTTGAATATGCTAGGCTGGTAGTAGCCAACTTTCATAATTTTTAAGGCTGTAGTACGTACTTAGAAGTGATCTCTTGCAAGTCCTTCATGGAATTCTGACAGTATTTTCAAAAATTTATCATAATCAATACACCGCAGCAAGATTCCATTTATATCTTGTTTGTATAACACATTATCAATGAAGATATAGGGTACAACTTGTAATATGAAATACCTTCATTTATTTTTGTCCATACCTTCCAGATAGGTGCCCTATTGTAGATAATCAACCAAATAAGTCATCCATCTTGATTTTTGAATCTCTTGAGTGAGCTTAGGTTGTTGATTCTCTGGCTAAACCATAATTTTTAATTGTTGATACGCAATTTTAGTATGTTGTTTTGAATCATCTAGTTTTGTAGCTTGTTATTTTTGCATATCAGCAATTAGATGCTCACATAAACCTTTTCCTCGAACTGTCTTAGCATCCTGAATATCAACATCATATTCCATGACCTCTGTTATCGACTTTTCTCTTTTCTCATTCAATTCCTTATTTAGTAAGAATGCTTTCACACTTAGATGAGAAAGAAGAACGTGAATTTTATTGTTCGAAAGCATATACTTGAAATTATTTAGTCCTCTGACTACTGAAATTACTTTCTTTTCAAGAAATGTGTACCTTGTTTCATAGTCATGCAGCCTCTATCCAAAGAAAGCAATAGGTTGCTCAACATTTTTGTCATTGACTTGAGTTAATATAGCTAAGATTTTTTCAGCTCCTGCAAGTGCATACATTCTAAAATCTTTATAAAAATTTGGATTTGCAAGAGTAGGATCCTGAGAGATATCTACCTTGATTGCTTCAAATCCTTCTCTTCCTTCACTGGTCCAAGAGAAATTTAGCTCTTTTTTTAGCATAGTTGTGAGTGGTTTAACCAATGCTGTAAAATCTAGAAAAAATATCCTAACAAAGTTAATTTTACCAAGATAAATCTGTAATGCCTTCTTATGATGAAGCAATGATAACTATGATATGGCTTTGATCCTGAAAGGATCAATTGCTAAACCCTACTTATAAACAATATGACCAAGTAACTTGCCTTGATGTACTAAAAAGATAGACTTCAGTGGATTCAAAGATATTCCAAATTGTCTACATAACGGAAAGGTCTACCGTAAGTACATTAGATGTTCTTCAGAATCTTTTGAAAATCTATTAACATCATCTAAATAACCCAGGATGAATTTATTTAATAAGCTAGAAAAAGCCATGTCCATTACACATTGAAATGTTACACTAGCATTTAAAAGACCAAAAGGCATCCTTTTGTAAGCATAAGTACCCCACTTGGTGATAAAAGTTGTTATGTATCCATCTTCTTTTCGAACTAAAATCTGATTATATCCATTGTAACTGTCTAGAAGAGATAGTCTATCAGAACCTGAGACTGATCTTAGAATCTGATCCATATTTGGGAGTGGGTAATGATCTTTTAATGAAGTCTTATTAAGATCTCTGAAATCTACACATAGTCTTATTTCACCAATCTTCTTCTTAACAAGAAAAAGATTGGCTACCCAACTTAAATGTTTAACTGGAAAGATAATACCTGATTCAATCAAATTAGATAATTCTTTCCTCTTTAGAGGCTCTATCTTGGGATTCACAGGCCTCTGTTTCTACCTAACAGGTTTAGAATTTGGCTACAACTCAATTGTATGTTGTGCTAGACTGGGATCAAATCCTTTCAGATCTTGATATTTCTAAGAAAAAACATCTTTAAACTCTTTACAAAGATTAATAAATGACTGATTTTCAGCTAAGGAACATACCTTTCCAAGAAATAACTTTTTCCCTTCATCAACCAAGATCTCTTCATAATTATCAACACAAGTTGACATTTTTGTATTGGCCTTTCTTAACTAATTGTTAATGCTGAAGATGTCTTCTAATGTGACTAGACCACGAACTAGTTTATTTTTCTTCAACTGAAAAATATATTCACCATACAAGTGTTGTAATTTATCCTAATTAAATGTAAAAAACTCAACTTCTTGATGTAAAAACCTGTAGATTTGATCATCACTTTCAAAAACTTGCCAATTTGAACCATTATCAGGTATTGAGCGCTTGGCAATTAACCTTATATGAGGCTATATTTTTGTATTTTCAATTTGTTCCGGCACTTCAAAACTAGCCCCAACTGCTGCAAGTTTATCTACATACTTTTTTTCAACTCTAGGAATAGATTGAATATTAATAGCATCAAAATCTTCCATTGAGTTTAAAACTATGTGTCTGTAATACTTCATTAATGGATTCTTACAGACATTAAATTTTTTGACTTGATTAATAACCAACTCACAGTCACCAAAAATATGAAGCGTACTGATACCTTTATAACTGACCCAAAGTAAGCCATGAATTAAAGCTTCGTATTCAACTACGTTACAAGTACATGAAAATTGGAGATTCAAAGCTAAGAAATACCTCTAATTTGTTGGGAAAGTGAGCATCAAACCTGCTCCCTGTCCCTTCTTGGCCTTAACTCCATCAAAATGAAGCTTCCAAATCCCTTCTGTTGATTCTTCTTTTTTGGACAGCAAGGGAGGTGGTGTATTCTCTTCATGTATACAATACACACTGAACAGGTGTTCTTAAACTTCCTTAAAAGGGTCATGAGCATGTTCTTCCACTATTTTTTCATCCATAAACATGTTAGAAACACCATCAAATGCTGAAACATGAGCTACCTCATCAAAATCAGATTAATCTAAGGCTGAATAATTAGCCATTGCATTTAAAGAGTGAGGCTCGATGTGAAATCCGGCCAATGGCTCTGAATTGATGGTAACTCTAGTAGAATAACGAGTAGTGAAAAATAAGAAGTATCAATCTCAAGAGAGATAACCTCCTATTTTTGCTATGAAATCTCTAGATAAGCATAAACCGAAGTATGGAGGTAAGTCTACATCTTGCAGAATAGAAACATTTGGGAAAGCATGTAATGTCACTTCTAAATTTTTGATTATACTAAATGCATTAGTTGCAGTTTCATTAAGTTGTAAGATGCTCCTTTCGATTGGCTCATACTGCAAACAAAATTTTTCTACAATCACTTTTGTCATAACTGTGCTAATTGGACCACTATCCACCATGAAATTATGAACTATATTTTCACCGATAATAAGTGATAAATAAAATGGTGGTGGTTTCTTGATGTCATGAGCATTCAGAAATTTCTGAACCATCCATTTAAATTATTAATGAGGTCTTGCTCAAATGTTCTAAGGACCATGTATGCCTTCTGAAATTCCTTTTCTGCTATATTTGAAGAAATCTGTAGTTTACCTAGTTCATGAGAAAGAAAATCTTGTTGTCCAGGAATACTTAGAGCATCCCACATTGATATATTAACATTATTCTTTTTCATTACATCAAAAAATTTAAAAGAAGAAACTATTTTAGAGACAGACTCAATTGTATTAGAGTAGGCCTTAGTGAAAATTGATTCTTCTTCAATAACCTTAGATATTTGAGGTATAAACAGTCTTCTTGGATCAGGTTGTATTTGTTTTCGATGACCTCTATCAACATGAACACTTGTTGTTTTTTTAGGAACAATAGGGTCATTGGTTGACTTTGGAGTTTTAGATGTTGTCTTGTTAGTGACAGTAGGCAGGATAGGCCTATTTTGTTGTTTTTGACATTCAGCAGCTTTTCCTTAAGCCCTAATAGTTATTGTAAGGAAATCCTCCACAGTAAAACTAACTAAATTCTGTTCAGGTGCTTTCTAAACATGAGTTTCTTTCTACCCACCTTCCACTTGAGGCATGAAAAATGTTTTAGATTGAGGTTGTGTAACAAAATTTAGATTAAGAAAAGTATTTGGGCACGTTGCAGCTGAATGAGGTTGATTGCAAGGTTGAAACCACTCTTCTATAGTCATATTAATTGGGACTAAAGCATTAGATGAACTAGGAGCCTTTGGGTCAAACTATCTTTCCTGGTAAGGCTGACTATAATTTTGATTCTATTGATAGGTCTGCCTATCTCGTTGATTCTGTTGATAGGGTTGATAAGGACCCTGATAGGGTCTGTTACGTAATGCAATTTTGTTCTCAATTGAAGTCAATTTATTTCCCACAGTCTGCAAAGATTTAAATACATCAGCTGATGGAGTGACAACAGTAGGCTCTATGATAGTAATAGGCTAAGGAATAGGTATTAAATCTGCCAAGAATGGCATTGATGGCTTTGGTGTTAATTTTCCAGCTTGAATGAGACTATTTTGAGCTCGGATAGCAATATCATAAGCATCTAGAAGTGTCTCTCCACCCATTGACTGAATCATAGTTGAGATATCATCTTTTAATGCTCTAAGATAATAAAGAAAAGAATGATCAACTTGAGGCTTGACACTTGCTGGAATTCTCTCCCAAGTTCTGGCAAAATGGATATTAAAGCTAGACATAAATTCATTGAGCTCTTTTAATAGTAGACAACTTTTCAATGAGAGATAAATGATCTTAATTATCCTGGAACTGTTTAAGCAATTTTTCACCTAAGTTATCCCAAGTTCTTATGCTTCTAATTTCTAGGTTTCTATACAATTGCAAGGCCTTCCCTTTAAAAGATGCAGGTAAAAGTCTTAAAGCTACATCTTCATGAGTGATATTATGGACTACACATAGGGCTGCAACATCTTTAATTTGTTCAGTTGGTGTTACCTGATTTGCAACCGTGAATGATGGAAAACTTTTCATGGTAGCATTAGGAATGTCATGGTAAACTGAGATTACTTATAGACTGTCATTAGTAAAAGTCACAAAATTCCTTGGTGGTTGGATACCCATTTGAAAAACTGGGATATTAATTGAAAAATTGATACGTGGTGAAGGAATATTAGGAGGATTACCAAAAATAGGTCTATTATAAGGTAAAATATTACCAATTATTCTCCTTCTAACACAATTCAAAGGTAAAGAAACAAACTCAAAAGGAATTCCTCTAACTCCGAATCTTGTAGTCACTTTAGGAATGGAACATGCTGCAATACTAGTCTGATATCAGCTTAATAGATTCGTAAAAATATCTTAAAATCTTTAGAATAAATTTTTGCAACTTGCTCCCGAAAGTAACTTTTAATTTTTTGTAATCTACTATAGATCTGTTGTAAAAAGTGTAATTTACATGCATATGTGATTCATTTTCCCACTGGGTGTGCCAAAAACTATTATCTCTCAAAACTGCACCCTGTAGAGAGATGGTTGCAGGTTTTCTAATCTTCCACAACTAATCCCTCTCTTTCGTAGATACAATAGAAACACCTCAGATCTGTGGGTATACCTATTTTGAGGTGAGTTTTTGGTGTCAAGGCCAATTCCTTATTGGTGTATCCTAAACTAATTTCTGGGAATTTGAGAGTAAAATATGACTGTAAAATGATTAAAACTAAGATGATACACCAAATTTGTATGAGGGATTTGACTGAGTATATGCACAACTAATTTAGGAAGGACTCTTAATACATGAACTGATAGTTTTTCTACAGAATGTCTAAGGGAAAAACACTTGATTGTACTAAGGGAGAATCACAATAGTACTAATAAGTTAACATGCACATTAAAATTAAGTAGAAAAGATTGAATTTGCAGCAGGGTAAAGTGATTGATCAGGGAATGTACATTAACAAGATTAATATAAAAATACACAAGACTACAAAATAAATTGGAAAGGTATGGAATACTTCACACTCAGAGCAAAAAAATAGAAAAATTTTCTTTAGTACTCATATATCCAAAAGTCGTCAAGAAGTTCCTCCTTTTGTGCTTTGCAAAGGCACACAATATATAACAAAAATAAAGTTAACCCTCTCCCTAAAAATAGCCTAAGGCTAGTACTCTCCCATGCATCCTATTTTATCCTTTATTCAATAATAGATAAAGGGAAAAATAGAGCATGCAATTACAAATAAGCATTATTAGCCTTACTTATATTATAGTCAAACTGAAGTTGATTGTTCTATTTTTAAGAAAAGAATGATGAAAAATTTGCTAAAAATAAGGTTTCTTGCTAGGAAAGTCTCTTTCTATTAACATACAACTCTATCATCTTCTCTATTCTATCCTGTTGTGAAGGCATGCAAAATACAACTCCCTGTATGTGAGTAAAATAATTACAATAATTTGCAACATTTACAAAAATAATTACTCTTTTGGGACCACATGCTATGTGCACATGTTCTGATGTTGACATCTCCTTTTGAAAAATGGTCACATGAGTGACCCTCTACACATCACTCTGGCTCTTTGAAGTTGGGACCACCTGTGGTTGAACTTTTATCTTCATTTGGCTTGGTCACATTTTGTGGACTTAGCATATACTATGTTTTAAAATCATGAGGGGCAACACCCCACCATGCTCGAGCACCTTTGATTATGTCAGCCTCGGCATATTATAAAACTCACCTTTTTAGTGATCATGGTATATGATTTGGTTGGCCCCTTTTGATTATTTGAAGCATGCACTAAGGTTTAGAATTTTAAAAGTCATTTGCAATGATATTTCAGTGGACACGTGGGTTGTCCCCTTCTCACTGGTGACTTTCCCGTTGGTGATTTGGTCGGTGGCCTCTTAAACTTGGGTCAGTTTAATTATAACACTAATGGTTTACATTCAATGTTGGGGCCAATTTCAGGCTATGGAATTTTGTACCTTTGTTTTGATGTTGTCAATCTTTGATCTGCGGTTAGGGTTCTCTGACTGGCATTTAATGTTGATGGTGGCACCTTACCCATGTGGTTTACATTGATTATTATGATGATTTGAGGATGTTGATCTTTTTTCCTTGGTGTTTTCATGCCATCGATATCTGAATCTAGTTGAGTTCGTGTTAACCTGCTTCTTGGGTCTGGGCGGTAAAAAGAACTTGACCCTAAAGAACATTCATTTTGGATTTTTAAGTTGTATGGGCAAAGCCCTAGAAAAATATTCTCCTGATGCCATTATTCTATTCTGTTGAACTTGACTTTCATTGTACTTCAGAGCTCCTTCTCTACAAAAGACTCTCTATCATATCAGGTTTCACGGTTTCTGTGCAATGGTCGTGCTTTGGTCATTTTCAAGTTTTTCCTGTAAATCCAATTTTCTTTCCACCATGGCTGCTACTTCAAGATCGTTCTATTCTATTTGGTATTTTTTGGAAAAGTCTACAAGATCTGAGTTTTCTTTGTGAGTTGAAAATATGATATCTCTGCCATTTCTTTCTTTTGATCTCGAATCTGAGATAGCTCTGAGAAATGGTTTCATGCAATCTGTTCGAGCTTTCTGAGAAATTTGGTCAAAGTGTGGGCCATGATTATAGTTTCTTTAAGCTCAGCTCTATCATTTGGTTTTATTGCAATGGCTTACATGGTGAGTTTTTTGAAGCTTTATTCTTCTCTGTATGAGATCTCCTCAGTATATTGGCTGCCATAGTCATTTATAAGTGAGATAATTTCTCTTGCATAAATACTCTTTTCTTTTCTTTTCTTCTTTAGATGTATCACTAAAAAATTTTGGAAATATTTGTGGGTTCTTAGATTTTTTTCTTTTGATTTACTCCCAAGTTCAAAAATTCACATTGGCCCGTGGACGTCTTGCTTCATTATCTGGTTGCTCGAAATTTTCGACCATTTCATTATCTATGGGGAGTGTGTTCTTCGGCCCAATCTACATTGTCAATTATAGATCTATATTTTCTGAGTTCTGGGTATCTGTAGATATGTGAGCTTGAGAATTTTCATCTTTGTGTGGAAAATACCTGTAAAAGCTTGAAGTACTAGTTTCATTATGTACTATAATTGTATTTCTTAGTTTTCCTATATCTGTCATGTTTGGCCATTGCTAAAATGAACTTCGAAAAGAGTCTGTGATTATGTGTTTGTTGTTATGAAACTCTGATTTACTTTGTATCTTACTTTTTTTTTCTATGATAGACATAGAGTATTTTCTTCTTTCTGGATACTCATACTTTAGCCTATTATTTGTGTGTGTTCTTTGTGCTAGGACAACTGTCACCTCATCATTTGTTGAGAACATTGTAGAAGATGGTTATTATTTCTTGCGAATATAGTTCTATACATTACTTTAGGTTTATTCTAAAATCTTTGGCTCAGTTTGTATTCTTGAGAATCTATTTGTTACAATTCATTGTTTCAGGATCAACTTGATTCTTTGAAATCCTATGGCACCGTTTGAGAATAATTGCTTTAATCCTTTTCAAACTGAAATCACTTGAACATTGAATTTCCTCATGAGATGAATGCTTGAAATGCAATTTTTTTTTGAAAATCATATCTATTGAATGCTTGATTGTAACAATATTCTTGACTTTTTTGAAAATAATGTAATGTTTTCTGAAACTATGCATAACGTATTATTTCTGGAACTTTGTTTACAACTCTTGCATGTTGGACAATTCAAGTTTTGTAAAACATGTAGTTCCATTTTATTTTTTGATTTAATGTTGTACTTGAGCTTCACCTGTAGCAACTACCTTTGATTTTTATCTTCCCGTAGCAACTGAAAATTTATCTTCCCGTAGCAACTAAAAATTGATCTGCCCATAGCAACTGAAAAATTATAGTGTTGATTTTTATGGTGAAGCCCTGACAAATTTTTTCCAGAATTCTCTCTTTCATCCATTTTCAACATAATAGTTGAATTTTCTGACTTAGAACATAACACTTCATGTTTGAAGATGGATTAGTAAATAAAAATGAGACATCATGGTTGTGTTATCTTGATCATAGCATGCTTTGATGTTTTTCTATATCACTTACTTGATTTAAATCATTCTTAAGTATGTAGTAGTTAAAACAACATGATGGAAAGTTGTAAATGTCCATTTTACATGGCGAAGCCCTGTCAAAATTTTTCCAGAATCTTGTCTTCATTCCTTTCAACTATGACCCTCTCTTTTACTCAAACATAATCTTTCATATTCTACTTTTCTTTATGTTGCACGTGCTTCTATTGTTAGTCTCTCTTCTGCACTATAACTTCTTCTATTTCAGAATAGTTGTTGGAACTTTGAGTTACATTCTTCCTTTTATTGCACGAACTTATGACCTGTCTATTCTTTTCTTTTTCTGCAACCTGTACCTGCATACTTAGAAAAAAAGTTAGAAAATAATATGTTTTCTTCTTTCTGAGAGAATAAAGCATGCAAGAAGTTTGATCTTTAAGTAGAATACATCTCCTGTTAGGACAAGATTCATATGCACAAATTATGATAGTGTAGGAATATGAATTGATCCCTGAGCTCGTAACTAACAGATAATTCTTTTCATCTTTTTTAGGAACAATGGCTTCTACAATGCAGATGAAGGAGAATAAAAGGTGGAGATGAAGATGTTTCAATCAAAGAATAGAAACCCCAAGGAAATGATGGGTTCAATCATACTCCTTTGCTTTCTCTTTCATGCATATTTACCTTTCTTTTCAGTAGCTGTACTTTATTTTTCAGTTACATCCCATGGCTTTTGTGTGAAGCACTTGACTGTCCTTGTGAATAAAACATTGAATTCTGAAAATGAGTTGTGTATTTCCTTGTGCATTCTAGATTTTTTTCATGGATTGTATAATGAACTAAACAACTCAATAACATAATTGAATGTCTTAATCATGACGGAAAGAACATTGGTAGGATCTTGTAACATTCAGTAATGAACTCTGATTTCCTGTAATCTACATTTCTATTTGCTACTTCAAAACTAAGCATTTCACCTAATTTGTAATTTGTTGTTTTCATCAAGAAAACAAAGATGTCCTTTGAGGCTTTGTGTTCTTTTGTTGAGGATGAAATGAAATTGCAGACTATGCGATATGTTCTACTTTGAAAAAGTACACATAAGTATAGATTTCATTTAATCTTGTAACTGATTCAGCAGTAACACATAACATCAAGACTTCATTAGCTTAGGTATACTTCACCCAAGACTATTCATTGTAACAATGAAGTTTCGAGTTTCCCACTTTTACACAAGTGCAAAAATTGTCAACATGTACTCCTATCTTATTCCAATCCCAAATACTCAAAGGCCCTTTTCTTGTGCTCAAGAATCGTAAGTAGTTCAAAAATTGGAACAAAAATCTTGATTTGACTCAAGAATTGGGAAAAGTCATAAGTAAAGTATTTGGGCAAAGCAACATTTTGAGAAAGATTGACAAACTCATCAGATGGCACAAGATTTTTCACATTTTGGGCATGGGTAAGAACAATAATTCTACTTGAGACAACGAGGACTTTTCTAAATGCATCTTTCTTTGGATTTTATTTTGAGAAATTGGTGAGAACCGGGGTTTTTGGTTTGGCTTGAGGCCCTGCCCCTTTGATAGCTTTAATTTTCGTGTTATACTCTTTTTTTGTGCAAAAATAGCATTCATTAACAGTTGTCTATCCTCTTATGATGGGATTCCTCCATCATAATTCTTAATCATTAGAGCTCTTAGGTACTCAAAATCATTATTAGGAAGTTGAAAATCTTGTACCATATCTATTTCTAAAGTATTAGAGGGAGGAAGAAGAGGTACCTAGTGAATGAAATCCCAAAAACTTGTAGTAGTTCTTGCACTTATTACTTCAGTTGAAGTTTCTCCATGTTGTGAGTTTGTAGAGAAATCCACCATGCATGCATCATTATCATTAGCTTCTTCAACTTGCTGATCTACTTCACATGGCAGGTCGGGTAAGAAACATTTGTCACACCAATAAATTTAATTTATCTCTTCAATAACAGGAACTCTGGCATTTAGAGGGTCAGACACTACTCTATTTTCCCTAGCTTGGGGTTTTCTAGCTCCCATGGGTCCTTTACCTCTACCATCATATATCTAATCATTTCTAGGATGATTTGCAAATCTATATTGTCTTTCTTGCCTATGCTGACCTTAAAAACCTTGTCCAATTCCTTTCTCTTCCCTGGCTAGCTTGTAAGGGATTTCTTTGACAACACTGGCCAAAGTATTAATAACTTCCTCAAGATCCATATCCTTACTTGATTGAGGATTCTCTGCGTTGATCAGTTTAACACACTCCCTCTTAGGAGGTTTTCTAGCTACTTTAATGTTGTTCTCAATTTGCAGAGCCATGGTAAAGGCCTACCTCAAAGTTCCAGGGTTCTTATCCCTCAAATAGTAAGCATCTTTCTTATTAAATGCACATGAATGCTTTATCAAACATGATTCATCACATGGCCTCAAATTAACAAGTAGTATTATCAATGTTTTGTTAAATATTACATTGAAATCATGCTCTAATTCATTAGGATTCTTTCTTATATTTTCAAATTATGATAAATTAAACCTAGGGTCTATTTTATCTCCATGCTACAATCTAAAAGCATTCTTCATCTCTATCTAAGAATCAATGGAATTATCTTGCAAAAATTTATACCAATCCCTTACATCTTCATCTAGAGTATGGATAAAAAATTTAATGTACACATCCTCAAATTCCATTTCAAATTCCTCCATCATAATGAAAAAAAGATTCAAGTGTTGATCGCCAGTGATTGTATTATTTCCTTGAAACGTAGTTAGTCTATTTCTTACATCTTGTGGCACAACATTTAGATAGCCAACCATACCTCTAAAATTGATGGGACCAAAAGTATAAACAACAAATGCAAGTTTGGGTGGAGGCTGAGCCATATTATTTTGAGGAGCTAACGTTGGAGGAGATGCAAAATAATAAAGAGTGAGAAGTATGTGTGGTACATGGATGTAATTCTTAGAATGACCGCCCTCTAAAGGATTTCTTTCTTGGAAAACTCTATCTTATTTGGAAAATACAAGGGCAGATTGAGAAGTAATTTTTAAAAATATAATAGAAGGACCCTCTCCAAACTTAGATTTCAATTCAACAAAAAGACTACTTGATTCAGAAGCACTTGAGGAAGTATTGCAATCTTCAATCACAAGATAATCAATTTCACCAATGGAGATATCTTTTCTTGATGCTTGATCTCCAACAACCTTCCAAATTCTTCTTCCCTCTGAATTAGACTTTCCCAGCTCTTGAAACAACCTTCTACTAAGGTCCTTGGTGAAGAAATATCTTTGTAAAGATTAATGACAAATCTTACTTGATATATGTTAAGACACTGGTATTTATTAAGATTTTAAATAACATGGAGCCGTCACTAAGGATTTTCACCTTAGTTTGTGAAAATGTACTATAAGATACCTATCAAATGTTTGTTTATACCATATTCATGCAAATCTTAAAAGATCTACTCTTCTTCTACCCATATTTATCAATGATGATACAAAATTTAGTGCAATAACTGTATAAGATGGAAATATTGCACTCATAACTTACAACTTTGAACAATTCTTACAGATTTGAATAGATAATGATGTTTTAGAAATCTAGTTTCACTTAGATCATGTAAGAAACATTACCAAGGTCAGTATGTGTAAAAATTTATTAAAATACTTCAAAGAGTCCCCGACAATGGCACCACTAGTGTTGTTGCCACAAAAATAAATCTCGGAGCTCAAATACTCCCCGAAAATGGTGCCATTAGTGTTGTTGTCCCACAAATAAATCTCATACCTCAAATACTCCCTAGAAATGGCACCACGAGTCTTGTTGATGGGCCAAATGGATATGAACTGGAAAAAAATCAATAAATCATCCCTAGCAACAGTTCCATGACTGTTGGTATCCAAATTTATTCTCCTTTTCAAGATGAGAAGCATCACATATTTTTTACGGAGCTTAGAGATAGATAGATCATGATGTGTGTCATTTTGTAGCCAAGGATGAGATCTAACTGGATCTTTTCCACTCATATTGTGGAGAGATAGACAACACCTTCAAGAGGATTTGATCTATCCTCACTGCTTTAAGCCATGAATTTTAACCAGTGTGAGAGGACCCTTTGTGTAACCTCTGTTTGATGAAGGAGATTGATATATGCTTCTTTTGCACAAATTTAATCAAGAAAACCTTGGGAATGTATGATCAATACTCCATAATTTAACTCTCAATAGTTTTCACTTCTAAAAGATGGAGATACTTTCAAATAAAGGCTAAGGTTACTGAAGACATTATGAAATCCTGATTTTTTTGCATATTTTAGCAAATAGATTTTGTTCCTTTGTTGATATACAGGGAAAATAAGGGTAGTTCAGAATGGATTCATTATTTTTAAATAACTTTTATGGGATATTAAGTAGGATAAAATTCATTATACCAGATCTTTGAGAAACTTCACAACAATTAGAAATCTTAATGATAGAAAGCTTCACAATAGCTAAGATATTCCGTCAACTAGAAGGTGTGCTTCAATGGAGGCCTAGATCAACATGGTTTCACACAATCTCCAAGAATTTAACATGAAAGCTTGAGCGAAAGACTCAAAAAAACATGAAATACCCCTAGTTCCTCATGCCTAAGATACACTCAAAGGCTTACAAACAATCTTTATCAACAAATGACCATGGAGTGATTTTAAATTTGTTTATCTCATCACAGGATGAAGGAGATTCTTGAAATGAAATTGTAAATGCCACTAAAATGTCACAGGGATGAGAACCTGTGTGATTTGGAGGTACTTTAATAGACTATTGCAATAGGAATAAGAAAAATTACTTGCAGACATTCTAAAACAAAGTAGACACAAATTGCTCCAAGATTGACACAAATTAACTCAAAATTGATTGGATTCATTAGTAGGGGAAATATTCTAGAGAAATCTCAGAGCTTGTTAATAGATATACATCTACAACCAACTTGACATGATAGAAAATCTAACACAGAAGAAATTAACAAGGTATCTCGGATTGGTGTGTCATGAAGATGGGTTCTCTCAAATTTTCTCTTAAGAATTCAACCCCTGACCATTTGCAAACTTATTCTCATTACATTTATACATTTCAATCACTCACTCATCCCAAATTTCTCCCCAAAAAATAAGAATATTCGAGGGACCTTTGCTTGTTACCAATTTGTCTCGAAAACTGACGTTTAACAAATTTGTAACAAAAAGTTACCAATTGGAAAAATCATGAACTGATCACGTTTCTCAGACCCTCGACTAATGACTAGGATGCCATGCCATAACATTTTTGATAGTCCTTTTAATCATTCTAATTTTTCATGCGAGACATCACCATTTTAATCATTTTTCAGAGGCTCTGTACAACTGGATCTGATAGTTTATCCTTCTCATCCTTGAGGAAACACCTTTTTCTTATTTTGCACCTACAACCTCCATAATTTCATCCTTTTCCCTCTCTTTCCTCTGCAAATCTATCCCACATCCATCTTCTTTGGTAATTCATGTTTTTACAAGTGCCTGACCAATTTTATCTTTAAAAAATCAACCTTAACAATCCTTGGACTCACAAATTAAGTTCGAAATCCATTCAATGGCACTTTGGAGAAAACAATAAGAAGGAATTTCATAAAAAAATGATGATAAATAGTGAGTATTCACAACACCAAGAGTCTTGGAGAAAAAAACGTGGAAAAATAGATGTGATGCACAACAACCGTTGATTCTACCCCTTCTCTACTTTATATTATAGCCATCCCCATGTTTCCTTAGCACAACTACAAAGGAGAAGTATAGGGGCAAGTTTACAAACAAGCACGGGCCTTCCATGTGCCCTAGACCCAAGAAAAATGCCTCTTGGCCTTTAAAAGAGTATCAGTTAAAAAGGATCCAGTGGAAGCCTTAATGTGTCTCAATGGCGCACTTTGAGATGGTCCCCAAAATCAGAGACCCCAAAAAAGTGCAAGCTCACCATGTGTATCATTCCGACAGAGTTGTTAAAAAAATTGAAGAATAAGTGGAAGGCTCCATGTGTCTAGGGTCCAAGATGGTTTTCCCTAGCTGTTGAAAAGTCCAAGAAAGGGAAGAGTGAGCAGAAGCCTTCAAGTTTCCTTCTAGCACTTCTTCAAAATAAAATTTAGGGGCAGGTCCCTAAAGAGGTGCGGTACCTCCATGTGTCCCAGGCCTTTAGAAAGTTGCTTGAAAAATGTTAAGTATAGAGTGGAGCTGGCGGAAGCCAACACGTGTCCCCTTAGTGCAAATGTTAAGGTGAGACCCTAAGGCAGATCCTCAAATGAGCACTGGCCCTTCACGTGTCCATGGTCTGCCAAAGCTACACCGCCCACATAGAAAAAATTTCTATGTCTGGGAAAGGTAGCGGAAACCTCCACGTGTCTCCCCGGTACAACTCAAAGATAAAATCAAATGGTGAATTTTCAGATGAGTACCGACCCTCCATGTGGATAAGCTTTGAGTTGAATTGGGGCTTAGAGTTTCAAAGTTCCCTGCCAAGCTGCATCCAACTAGAAAGGGCCACATTTCCATAGATGCTAAGATGTAAATTTGATGGGAAAAACACACCCGTCAAACCGTGAAATGTAGGAAAATCACCATTTGAGCCTGGAAATGAATCCTTCTTTCAAGACAAAGAATTTAGAAATGATATAAGGCCCAAATATGATCTTCCGAACTGCATCCAAACATGTTTCCACAAATACTTGGGACAAAAATGATAGGGAAAATAAAATGTGACTGTGAAAAATGGAAGGGAAAAAACCTGAGTTTTCACGCAAGTTATAGATCTTTTCACGTGGATAGAGGAATGAAAAAAAAATTCTAGACTTTAAGTGATCCTCTACCAAGGAAGGTACCGATCATGACAACCAAATGGAGGATATATTTTTTGTGCATCAATATGGGGAGATAGAAAACACGATAGAGCCCGAAAACTGAAGAATTTCAAGGAGAAATGGGGCGAGATGAAATTGAGCACCAAAAAATTGTACATATATTACGTATTTAATTAATCAAGAATTTTATGTAGAATTTTTATTCTAAAATTTTATATATGGTATGTTATATATAGTTTCTGATATGTATATTTCTTTTTATTAACATGTATGGTAGAACATAGCCTACTGAGGGGCATTGTACTAACCCTAATACATGGTGGAGAATTCATTGATACATGGTGTGTCAACATTTTCATCATGTACATGTATATCTATGTGTTTACACGAGATTTTAGACATGTATATATACTAATTAGACTTGAATTTTATATTTTGATATATGACATAAAGACATGTGTATATTTATTCATTAGACATATGATTTTTATTATTATTATATATATATATATATGTATGTATATATGTGTATATATATATATATACACATATATACATACATATATATATATATATAATAATAACTACATATATATATGTATGTGGTATACATATTATATATATATATGCTATATCTATATATCTAATGGATAAAATATATATTATATGTATATATAATAGATATATATATTTAGACATATATCTTTATATATATATACATTCTATATATATCCATATATATATAGTATATATACATTATATTATATGTATACATATATCTCTATATATCTCTCTCTCTCTCTCTCTCTCCTCTCTCCCTCTCCTCTCTCTCCTCTCTTAGCTCTCTCCTCTCTCCTCTCTCTCTAGACTGTATTTATTATTATATCTCTTCTCTACGTCCATACCTCTATTGGACCTACGCCATGTACCATGCCCTCTCCCCTGCTTATTGTTCATTCTTGGCCCCTTATGCCGCAAATATTTTTCTATTATTGGGAACTTTAATGGTGTAATAGTTTGATGCATTTTTTAATTGACATTATTCCTATATGGATTATTATCTATAATCATTTATCTTTTAAATAATTACAATTGCATTTCATTATAAGGAAAACCAAAGGTGAACGATCAGGACAATTATGTATCAAATACAAAACACTACCAAATAACTTCCTATGTGTAAATTAGGATCAAAACTAGGTTTAATGCATGTGGCTATTAACGTGACTCCTGAATAAAATGGATTAGTCACAGGTTTACAATCAAGGATACCAAATAAATAATATAGGTGAAATACAAAATATTTGGAAAATGGATATCCTATCGGAAGTTTCTTAAATATGTAGTATAAACAATTATGTAAAAGTCCCAAATTTTCAAATTAGATCACTCCATTAGGTTGGGTTTTACATTATGTATCATTGTAGAAGGATTCTACATATGAGAATAAACAGATCAAAATGGAGAAATTTTTTTGAAATGTATTCTTAAAATTGGTTGATGTATAATGTAGGGCTTTAAAATCATAATGAGTGAATCCATAGATAACAAATAAATTTTCCATCTTATCATAAAAATATTGAGGAGATTATTTCTCATCGTAAAGTGAACAAAGAATACCAAAAATGTGAATAATCTTATGAAATATCTATATACACTGCTTTTATATCTTCTAATGATGATCACTATGAATAAGTGTACTATGCACTATTCATACCATTAATGAAGCTAGTGAAAGAAGGCATGAATAAATTTATCTCAAGAAAATATGGGAAAAGTTCCAAGAATGGTGAATTCCTCTACCATGTCATAAACCATATTTTACAATAAAATACTTATATGTTTCAATATAACCATCTAATATATGTCATTAGAACCATGCAATAAATCCTTAGTGTCATTCTACGTCAACAAAGAATACTCCTCTATTTTGAATGTCTTGAAGTCTAGTGTACTTGTCACATCTAAAACATTTTGTGGATATTATGAAATAACATAAATGATAAGACAAAATCTATATGTATTTGAATACATATGATGATTGTCATAAATATTATGTACAAAGGATCTATCCATTTTTAGAGTAACACATACCCTCATGGGAATACATTATGTACGAAAAGGTGGAGGATGAGAAACAACAATACAAAAATCATCATTAATAAGAGTTGAATCATCAATATGTCAAGATAAAGGATTTATTTAATGAGAAAATGTAGAGGATGACTTGACAAAGGTGAAATTATCATAAAACTAGACATACTTTTGAAACAAAATTTCATGAGTGATAGGATAAAATAATTCATAAGCCTTCATATCCTCAAAATATCCATAAAGAAAGTGATTTTTTCACTCCTACTCTCCATGTATACACATGTTTCATCAAGAATAAATTCCGAAGACTCAGTAACACAATCGAGGAAAACATCATGTAAGGTATGATATCAAGCCTCGTATTGTATCATGTTCAACTATTACTTTTTAAAACAAAATATTTAATACTTAAAATTATGAAATTATAGTTGAGAAGCAATAATTCATCAATGAAATGAAACATAACATGGCCCTAAAAATAATTATAAGGAAAGAAAATAAAAAAAATTTAACCCAAAGAAAGTGAAACAAATATTATAAATCATTTCCTTTGGAAATATTGTAATGATGTCATTTTACATGTACACAATATCTAAAAAACACCATCAATACAAGACATGTTAGGTAGACCTAGCACCAAGTTTTTAGAACTCATTTGTTCTATATATATAGTTCAAGTATCCAAATCCTTCATGATAAATTTTTCTCAATCAGTCAACATGAGAAATTAGTACGTCCCTTAACAATACACAAATTCATAAAACACATAGAAGTGTGAGCTATGATCAACATCACAATAGGAATTAAACACCTCTATATTATGTAAATCTCAGATCAAAACATTTTTATAAGAAAACTCCACATTCTCACCATTTATAGAATAAAAACATTGATATATGGTATAATATTATTGGAGATACAACTAACTGTGCATAAAACTAATGCATGAAATAAAAGTTCCTTTTCCTTTTACTTTGCAGAATACGAAGACATAAATTATTAAATGTGGGATTTTTCAATGCTTTATTTGAAAATGTTTAATAAAATCCTCTTACATATTGTAATAATTGATTTTGATTTTATTAAATAACAAGGGACTTAAAGAATGAGGGACAAGTAATAATTGTATAGTAAAATCATGTCTAAGCTTACATTCATAGAAATAAATCATCAAGAATGTGTAATAACAACTTGTATGTGTAGTAATAAGAATCATCACATACATACATAATCACAATCCCATCTATTATAAGCTTAAATTCATAGCAAGAAATTTTAATCCATAACATTTATATACGACCGCAGGTTAAAAATTTTAATTCATAACAAGAAATTTGTCAAATACGTATGCGAAAGTAACAAATAAATATAGAAATATTGCATGTATACAACATCAATATATAAATTAAAGTTCCTTTTATATAATACCAAGTATCTCATCTCGTTGTTCAATGAGCTATAAAGTTTTTTCATGATCTTCTACATTTAGTCTCCCATTTTTTGCGTTTACCACTTTTATTCTTCACCTGATGCAATTGTAACATTGTAGCAATTATGTAATGGATGTAATTATACACATTTTTGTCTGATTTATAATAAAACAAATTTAATACAACTTTGCAGGACTTCCACTTGTTGTAATATGTTCCCCTGCACTACAATTGAGGCAATATAAAATGTTGTCTCCTCACTTGTTATTTCACATGTTAGCTTTGTTCTCTTCTATGCAACACAACAAGTACTAATCAAATTCCTCAATATTGTATTCTTCGCAATGAATGTAAATACATCAGCAACAACAAAAGAAAATAAATATTCAATGATCCATATATTATAAATTACACATATAAATTCAATGATAAAATTATAAAATCCATTTAAATAAATCATATTTTTATCTCTCATAAGTGAACCTTGATTGAGGGATAACAACATGTGTTGTAAGCTTGTTTTTGTAACGCTGACAAAAAAAACATTCTAAGAACACGTTAAAACCTAACACTTAACCTGAAAATTGTGAGTAATTTTTTTTTGTTTAAGTTATACAAAGGTTACAAGGGTGTTAACCCTTAGGGTACATTAAATTAACTGACACCACTAAAATCAAATTTACAATTGATAGCTTGGGTCTAGTTAAATGATAAAAAAATATTAAAAATTACTTTACCTCTAAGGTCGGTTAATTAAAATTCATTTAGTAAGGTGTCCTAATTTAATTTACTTGGTTTAATGTTTTCTCCTCTGAAGTTAATTTTAAATCCTAACATTGTTAACCTCATGCTTAATTAATTTAGTTTCATTATCCTAATAGCTTAAAGTCATTTTTATTAAGTTCCTAAAACATACTAAGAACTAATAAAGACTTTGCACCCCAAGGAAATTAAATAGCCCCATTCACCCGTCTACACATACCCTTAAGGGTTGATTTAAAAAATATATAAATTGTATATTCCTACCAAACAAAATTAGAGTTTATCCTCGACCCTTATATCAAATCAATTATGGCCATAAGATCCTAGGGTTCTAAATTAGCCCTAAACTTTCCTTATGAATTCTTATTAAACCTTTCCTTTATTCTATTATCCTCATTTGGTCTATTTTCTTTTATTAAATTTGTACGTTGAAGAGAAGGAAGCCATGTGAGCAAGAGAGGAAGAACTATGGAGGACTCTAGAAGGAGATCAAGCTTAGATTATTTTAGTTGTAGTTCAATCTTTAAGGATTGTAGAGGGTTTTCCTTCCCCAACTGGTTTTATTTCCAAACATTTGTATTTGGGGTTCTCTATTTGGGTAAAACCCTACCCCCAATAATATAAATGAAAAGGAGTGGTTTTAATTAACCATTTGTAGATGTATTTTCTTAAACAATATGATTTAGCCATTATTTATTTGCTAGAAGTCTCCTTGGTAATTTTACAAGCTTAAAATTTTGATTAGGCCAAGTTAAAGTTTGTACAGTCGCGGATCTGGGGATTCTTGTATAAAGTGACAGAACCACCACACCAAAGCAGGTCAACATTCATGGAACTACCTCCCTACCTAGGTGACAAATCATGAACCATCACCTTATGAGTAGTGGTTCTGAGACTGCCACATAACTATGTGCGGTTACGAGACACTGCTCTGCAACAGGGTGGCGCTCCCGGTTCTTAAAAACAGAACCTAAAATCTAATATTTTCACAAAAAGTTAAAACTTACTACAATGTTCTAAATACATTGAGAACTTGATTTTTATGCACCTAAAGTTTCCAGTTTTGGGATTCATTCCATTTGTTGATTTCTAAGTTAAAAATACTCATTTTAAAGCATTATCTATTCCAATAATACACAACTACTTACAAGATCATTTCAGTTTTTCCACTAGTTCCTTTCAATTCCAAGAGTAAAAAGTGTCTAAATCTACTTCTAACATTTCATTTTATTAATACAAAATGTAACATTCACTCTAGCTCACATTTGTGTCTCTTTAATTTTCACTAAAAATTCATATATTCAAAATACTACAACCACTTTGTTACATATTAAAGTTTACTATGCATTCATTTTTAACATCTTACAACTTCTATATTACTTATTTCTCTTTTACAATAATGCAATTTCACAATGAAAGTAAAATTTATTTTCCCATTGAGTATAGGTCATTTCTATTTAAAAAAGATAACTTCTTTTCTCACAAACAACTAAAACTTCAAATAAAGACAGTAAATTTTTTTCTATTTCACAAGACTAACATTACAACACAAATATTTGTTTCTCTTTCACAGTATACAACAAAAATTTCATATCCAATAATTGATTGAAACTTTCATTCACAAGATCAATACAATGTCCTTTACTTAAAGTGGGAAATCATACAAGTATATAAGTTAAAATGAAATACAATATTACAAGTTCCTTCACTCTAAGTGGGAATAACACTAAGGAAGTTTTATCACAAGAATTATTTCATAAGGACTCAAACAATATCTTCAAGCTTCACATCCCCAACAATAGAGATCCTTCATGATTTTCTTGCTCCACAACAAAATGGGGGGAGAGGCAACACTCTCCACCCAACCAAAATATCAAATGAGGAGGAGATGCCATCCTCCTCATTGGCCCCTGAGCCCTAACCACATTACAATGAGAGTGAATCCAACACATGGAAACAATAAGATTCAAAATCACAAACCAAGTATTTCAAAACCATTTCAAGCACATTCAACTCAACTACAACACAAAAAGGAAAAACAACAAATAAACAAGGCTTAAAAATGAAATCTAAAGGAGCAAGAATCTATGGGGAGGCCACTTATGCCTCCCAATGGGAAATGGGTGCCCACCTTAAAACCTCAAATACATAACTCAAAACCACTACATGCACTTACGCCTCCCTCAAGTACCTGTCATTCCGCCCACATACTCTTATGCATCCCTCAATCTCTTATGGCTCCCTCATAAAAGAAATAAGTAAGAAATGCAAGCATTCCTTCTCCAAGGTGGGGAACCCAACCCAATATCCCTCCAAAACATGAAATAACTCTTATTCCTCAATACATAAATTCTCCCTATAGTCCCCTCCTACACCACACTTAGGCAATCTACCAACACCAAACAAGCATTCCAAAAACACTCAGAACAAGCACATAAACACAAAATAAAGGAAGAACATTTAGCAAGAGTAAAGTTCCTACATTTCCATGGTAGAGCTTGTTCCAAGAGTCAATCTCCAAGCTCCAAAAATCCACAATCACTCCCAAAATCCTCTAACTCCTAAAAATGCAAGGGCCAAAATAATTAACACCCAAAAAAACAAATAAACTTCAATAAATAGGAAAGGGAGAGAGGAGGGTGAGGTGGCTCCATGTAGGATGCCACATCACTCATCCTCAACTCCACCTCACAAGTCAAACCTCAACCCCAATACACCATAAATTGGAGGGTGAGTGAAATGAAAAGTTTACTTACACACACAAACTAAGCCCAAACCCCCTAAGGACAAACTTAGAGACCCATGTAAGAAAAGTGCAATAAATGTCACTTTTGGAGTTACAAAAAACTTAATGGGGTCTATTTTTTACCCCCCGATGCATAGGTAGGGTTGGCATAGAAATTAAAGAGGTGTGGGACAAGTTTAACTTGTCCCACTAGCCTTGAAAATTGGCCCTTAAGGCTAAATTCGAATTGCCATAAAGGGGTAGAGTGTACAACACTCAAGATCTCAAGAACTCAACTTACAACAAAAAATACAAGAGCCATCTCAGTCTAATAATAAAAGTTTTTGGTTCCCATCCATGATTGTTTCAGAAAAAGGAATTAATTAACTTAAAATGAGACACAAAATCAGTATGATAAAGGGGAAACATACCCCAAAATCCAAATAATAATACCCTAAACTGCCATCACTAAAAGAACATACTACTTAAATAAAGGAACTAAATCAAAGTCAACACATAACCCTTTTGGCTACACTTTTCCACCCCTAAAAACATTCAAACATCATACCCACCAAAAATACATGTTCCATGGTGACCCTTTGTTGAATTCACCTACATTCAATGGGTTTGGTCCCCCAATCCCCCGGTTGATTGTTGTGAATATATTTACCTGCAAAGCAATAATATCTCTCCTCTGGCCTCGCCGCATTAACTCCAAAATCAAATATGAAATTTAATAAATCCACAATCTTTTACAATGGGGAAGAAATAAATTCTTCAGCTAGGCAGTACGTTAAATATTTACAATTTCTAACAACATCTCATGATAACATTTCATCCATGTCAAAAAAATCACAACCTTAATTCAATTATCAAGGCCTACTCTCAGTGATGAAATAGCACATGTCAAAAATATAATATAACCATGTCAATAGCATATCATCTTCATATCAAAATGTCTCTAGAAGTCCACACACATCCATACTAAGAATCGAAAAACCAACAATAGTCGCAGTATCTCTAACACCTACATCATGCTAAGTCAGAATAATATAAAATGTTCGTAAGTAGAGTCAATAGTATCGAAATCAACAGTAATAAGTGTTGAAGGGAAGTGGGCGCTACATTTTTTCCCTCACTTCTGCAACGACAATAGGAAACACTTAGGGTTGTGGGTATCTCGATTTTGGTAGTCTGGGATTAAAAGTTCCCAAGTTTTTCTTAGTGATGTTTCCTAAATTGTGATTAACTAGCAGTTTGTAATGCTCCAAATCTTTCCCATTCCAAATCAAAGACAACCAAATAGTTATAATTTGAAATTTCAGAATGTTTTTTTTGACAAAAATGGCTGTAATGGTGTACGTCCCACTAGGTTTAGTTTAGTCCCATGTTAGCATTTTAATATTCATTTCAATTATCATTTATTAATATTATTTAAATTTTCCAGTTTGGATTATAAACACATTCCTATAATCCTGATTTAATTTAATCCATGATTCAAATGTCATTATAATTTTAATAATCTAGTCAAAAAGTTTAAACTCACCCTCCCATGAAATTAATACCAAAAAAATAATCTAATCTAAATACTCCTAGTTACCAAGAGTAGATTTTTATTTAAATAATACAAGGTCAAGGATTTTTATTTTAAGATCACCAACTAACTTAAGGGGGGATTAGAACATAGATTTAACCTCCAATACCACTTAAGTGGCCTCATTTCAAACTTGTACACATGTATTTTAATTTTAAAACTATTTCAACCTAACTCTTCACTTAAATTTTTAGGGATATTTCTCAACCCTTGAGGATGAAATCTCGACTCGGCCCTTGCATCTAGCATTCAAACTAACCCTAATCTTATTTTTTTGAAATATGTTCTTCATTCTATTGATTTATATCCCCATTTTCTTTTACAAGTTTAGGAGGAGGAGAAGAAGATAATCATGGAAGGATACTGGAGCTCCACTGGAACCCCTATTTTTCACTTTTTATATATTTCTATTTGTAACCCTTTTTTGGGGTTTTTTTTGAAATTTTTTTTCTTCCATTTTCCCTAATCCTAGGTTAAGTTAATTTTATTTGTTGATGAGAAAATTTCATTATATTTTCCCTAAGTGGGTAAGGCTATTTTTCCCCATTTTATATCTATATAAAATAATTAAAAAACCCAAAACCTCAAGATTTAACACACACCACCCACTCACACACACACACACACAACACACACATGTTATATATATATATATAATCTATCTCTAAATATAATATATATCTATATCTATATATATATATATATATACACATGTTGGGTGGTGTGTACTTGTGACGGTATATTATAATGTTGAAAACGAATTGGTCCGGGTTACTGTTTACACAGGTAGTAAGCATTAGGTCTGACTATTTTGACTTAATCTTGTACGAATTTAATCTGGGGGATTGACCCCACCCTCGCCCCCTCCCACCCCGCCCCCCTAAAAAAAAAAAAAAAAAAAAACTATTTTTCTATTTATTTATTTTTTATTAACTAAATGTGGGTGGATGCTGCCCTCCGCCTCGCACCCCCCCCCACCCCCCCGACCCCCGCAAATACTACTTAATTAAAGTTTTTGTTTTGTTTGTTTTTATTTATTTTTCTTTGTTTATTAATTTACCACACACCATTATCTATATATATTAGTATATGATTATATAATTATATTGTAGACATATATATCATATGTATCTGTAATGTATGTACTAGATAGATACATATATAGCTTCTCTCTATCTCTCTCTGTCTTCTCTATATTATCTCTCTCTATATCATGTCTGTATAATCTCTCTCCATCTATCTCACTCCCTATATCTCGCTATCTACTGTTGTATCAATATATCTCCCTGCTATACTCTCCCTATCATCCTATCCTATCTCCCCCATATGTATCTTGTATCTTACATAAGATTTCCCCCCCCCACACACACACACACACATATTATTGAATTTAAATATATTTTATAATTATAATTTATAGATAAAATATATAAATTTATAACAACTAATTTATATAGTCATGAATATGTAACGGTATATTTTGGTTGCATTGTCTTTAACTAAACAATCAAATATTGGGTTTAGTAAATATGTCATATCGGGGTTTGTAATGCTTGACAAAATTAAGGATAGCAAGGATTTTTTCTCAACTAAAGAAAAAGTGAGTCATTCTCTTTTTTTTCAATCAAGATTTGTAGTGTAAATGACAATGATTTTTCTCTAAATGAGACGATAAATTTTTATAAGAGTTTCTATTTTCTCATTTTCACAATTTTATAGAGGAGCAAGAGTGGTAAATTCAAACTAATAAGAAAAATTTTTTTTTCCTTCTCCTTACAAATTAAAATAACAAATATATAAGGGAGAAACCAACATTTGTTCACACTACAACATTATTTTCCTTAGAATGATCACTTTCCAATAGTCTAAGTGATTTCAACATTCGACTAATTCCAAATTTTCATTGGGTCACAACTCTTACAAGGAAATGAAAAGGCAAATCTTTCTCTTCTTACAATAAAACAAACCATTACAATGCTCTAAATTACAACTATATAACCATACCTCCTTTTCTCAAGAATAGTAGTTTCAATTTTCTTATTCTTACAATTAAGTCTTTCCTTCCCGTTCTAAATACCTAAAGAAAACTTGCAATTAACACAAAATATAAGGGATTATTTTCAACTCATATACAACTTAAACCTTTCCTGCCAATTTTAACAATTCACTGTACTAATTTGGCTAAATTAAATATCCATGCTCTTTCAAATACAAAAATTACCTGTTCCAATCTAAGTTGGAAAATGCAAAAATTTACAACTAAAGTTCATCCAACAAGCTCAAACCTAAATCTTCTGGAAAGGTAGCGGAAACCTCCACGTGTCCTCCCCGGTACAACTCAAAGATAGAAATCAATGGTGAATTTTCAGATGAGTACCGACCTCCGTGGATAAGCTTTGAGTTTAATTGGGGCTTAGAGTTTCAAAGTTTCCCGGCCAGCTGCATCCACTAGAAAGGCCACATTTCCATAGAGCTAAGATGAAATTTGATGGAAAAACACACCCGTCAAAAACCGTGAATGTGGAAATCACCATTTGAGCCTTGAAATGAATCCTTCTTTCAGACAAAGAATTTAGAAATGATATAAGCCCAATATGATCTTCCGAACTGCATCCAAACATGGTTCCACAAATACTTTGGACAAAATGCTAGGAAAATAAAATGTGACTGTGAAAAAATGGAAGGGAAAAACCTGAGTTTTTCACGCAGTTATAGATCTTTCAACGTGGATAGAGGATGAAAAAAAATTCTAGACTTTAGGGATCCTCTACAAGAAGGAACCGATCATGACACCCAAATGGATGATATATTTTTTGTGCTCAATTGGGGAGTATAGAAAACACGATAGAGCCCGAAAACCTTAAGATTTCAAGGAGAAATTGGGCGAGATGAAATTGATCCCCCCCCACCAAAAAATTGTAACATTATCTTACGTATTTAAGTACTCAGAATTTTATGTAGAATTTTTATTCTAAATTTTATATATTGTATGTTAATATAGTTTTCTGATATGTATATTTCTTTTTATTACATTGTATGGTAAACATAGCCTACTGAGGGGCATTGGTCTTAACCCTAATACATGGTGGGAGAATTCATTGATACTGGTGTGTCAACTTTTTCATTCATCATGTACATGTATATCTTGTTTTACACGAATTTTAGACATGTATATATACTAATTAGACGTGAATTTTATATTTTGATATATGACATAAGACATTTGTATATTTTATTCATTAGACATATATTTTTATTATTATTAATATATATATATATGTATGTAATCTGTGTATATTATATATATACCACATATATACATAACCATATATATATTATCTCCTCCTCCTCCCTCTCTCTCTGTTCTGTTCTCCCTCTCTCTCTCCTCTCTCTGTCTCTCTCTCTCTATCTCCTGTCTCTCTCTCTCTCTTGATCTCTCTCTCGCTCTCTCTCTGTCTCCCTCTCTCTTCTCTCTCTCTCTCTCCTCTCTACTCTCTCCCTCTCTCTCTCATCTATCTCTCCCTCTCCTCTCTCTGTCATCCCCTCTCTCTCTCTCTTCTCTCTCTCGCAACATTGGAGGGTCTCTCTCTCTCTCTCTCTACTCATCTCTCTCTCTCTTCTCTCATTTCTTACTCTCCTCTCTCTCCTCTCTACGTAATATGTATTGTATTATTATATAATATATATATACATCCTCTATTATTGGAACTAAGCCATGATAAAATGCCCTATAAATGCATTATTTCATTATTTGGCACATTGATGCTCACAAATATTTTTCTATTATTGGGAACTTTAATGGTGTAATAGTTTGATGCATTTTTTAATTGACATTATTCCTATATGGATTATTATCTATTCATTTATCTTTTAAATAATTACAATTGTCATTTCATTATAAGGAAAACCAAATGTGAACGAATCATGACATTATGTATCAAATAAAAACACTACCAAATAACTTCCTATTTAATTAGGATCAAAACTAGGTTAATGCATGGGGCTATTACGTGACTCCTGAAATAAATGGATTAGTCATACAGGTTTTACATCAAGGATAACCATAAATAATATGGTGAAATACAAAATATTTGGAAAAATGGATATCCTATCGGAAGTTTCTTAAATATGTAGTATAAACAATTATGTAAATTCCCAAATTTTTCAATTAGATCACTCAATTAGGTTGGGTTTTACATTATGTATCATTGTAGAAGGATCTACATATGAGAATAACAGATCAAAATGGAGAAATTTTTTTGAAATGTATTCTTAAAATGGGTTATGTATAATGTAGGCTTTTAAAGGGCATAAGGAGTGAATCCAGAGATAACAAATAAATTTTCCATCTTATCATAAACATTTGAGGAGATTTTTCTCATCGTAAAGTGAACAAAAGAATACACAAATGTGAATACTCTTATAATATCTATATACACTGTCTTTTATATCTTCTATGATGATCACTAGGAATTAAGTGTACTATGCACTATTCATTATCCATAATGAAGCTAGTGAAAGAAGGCATGAATAAATTTATCTCAGAAAATATGGGAAAATTCCAAAGATGGTGGAATTCCTCTAACCATGTCATAAACCATATGTACAATAAAATATTATATGTTCAATATAACCATCTAATATATGGTCATTAGAACCATGCAATAAATCCTTAGTGTATTCTATTCTAACGTCAACAAAGAATATCCTCTATTTGAATGTCTTGGTCTATGTACTTGTCACAATCTAAAAAACATTTTGTTATATTATGAAATAACAAAATGATAAGACAAAATCTATATGTTTTGAATACATATGATGATTGCATAAATATTATGTACCAAGGATCTATCCATTTTTAGAGTAAACAATACCCTCATGGAATACTTAGTACGAAAAGGTGGAGGATGAGACACAACATACAAAAATCATCATTAATAAGAGTTGAATCATCAATATTTCAAGATAAAGGATTATTTATAATGAGAAAATGTAATAGGATGACTTGACAAAGGGGAAAGTAATCATAAAACTAGACATACTTTTGAACAAAATTTCATGATTGATTAGATAAAATAATTCATAAGCCTTCATAATCCTCACAATATCCATAAGAAGTGATTTTTTCACTCCTACTCTACATGTTACCAATGTTTCATCAAGAATCAATTCCGAAGACTCAGTACACAATCGAGGAAACCATCATGTAAGGTATGATTCAAGCCCTCGTATTGTATCATGTTCAACTATTACTTTTAAACAAATATTTAATACTAAAATTATGAAATTATAGTTGGGAGACGCATAATTCATCAATGAATGACACCTAACATGGCCCTAAAAAAATTATAAAGGAAACGAAATAAAAAAATTTACGCCAAGAAAGTGAAACAAATATTATAAATCATGTCCTTTGGAAATATGTAATGATGTCATTTTACATGTCACAATATCTAAAAAACACCATCATACAAGACATGTAGGTATACCTAGCCCAGTTTTTAGAACTCATTTGTTCTATATATATAGTTCAAGTAGCCAAAGCCTTCATTATAAATTTTTCTCAAATCAGTCAACATGAGAATTAGTACGTCCCTTGCAATACACAATTCATAAAACATAGAAGTGTACTATGATCCACATCACAATAGGATTAAACACCTCTATATTATGTAAATCTCAGATCAAACATTTTATAAGAAAACTCCACATCTCACCATTATAGAATGAAAAACATTGAATATAGGTATAATATTATTGGAGATACAACTAACTGTGGGTCATAAAACTAATGATGAATAAAGTTCCTTTTCCTTTTACTTTGGCGAATAACGAAGACATCAATTTATTAAATGTGGATTTTTTCAATGCTTTATTTTGAAAAATGTTTAATAAATCCCTCTTATACTATTTGTATAATTGAATTTTTGATTTTATTAAATAACAGGGACTTAAAGATGAGGACAAGTAATAATTGTATATACAATCATGTCTAAGCTTTACATCATAGAAATAAATCATCAGAAGGTGTCATAACAACTGTATGTGTAGTAATAAGAATCATCACATACATACATATCACAATCCCATCTAATATAAGCTTAAATTCATAGCAGCACGAAATTTTATCCATAACATTTAATATACGACCGCAGGTTAAAATTTAATTCATAACAAGAAAATTTGTCAAATACGTATGCGACGTAACACAATAAAATATAGAAATATTGCATGTATACAACATCAATATATAATATTTTAACGTTCTTTATATCTACCAGTAATCTCATCATCGTTTTCAGTGACGATAAGTTTTTTCATGATCTTCTCCATTAGTCCTCCCATTTTTTTGCGTTACCACTTTTTATTCTTCCACCTGCTGCAATTGTAACATTGTAGGCAATTGTAATGGATGTAATTATACACATTTTTGTCTGATTTTATATAAACAAATTTAATCAACTTTGCAGGACTTCCACTTGTTTGTAATATGTTCCCTTCACTACAATTGAGGCATATAAAATGGTTCTCCTCACTTGTTATTTCACATGTACTTTGTTATCTTTCTATGCAACACAACAATACTAATCAAATTCCCATATTGGTATTCTTCAGCATGAATGTAAATACATCAGCAACAACAAAAGGAAAATAAATATTCAATGATCCTATATTATAATTGACACATCTAAATCAATGATAAATTATAAAATCCATTTAAATCAATCATATTTTTTTCCTCTCATAAGTGAACCTTGATTGGGGATACAACATGTGGTTTGTAAGTCTTGTTTTGTAACGATGACAAAAAAACATTCTAAGAACAACGTTAAAACCTAACACTTAACCGGAAATTGTGAAGTATTTTTTTTTTTGTTTAAGTTATACACGGTTACACAGGGTGTTAACCCTTAGGTTACATTAAATTACCTGACACCGACCCCCACTAAAATCAAATTTACAATTGATAGCTTGGGTCTAGTTTAAAAATGATTAAAAAATATTAAAAATTACTTACCTCTAAGGTCTGTTAATTAAATTCATTTAGTAAAGGTGTCTACTTTAATTTACTTGGTTTTAATGTTTTCTCCTCTGAAGTTAATTTTAATCCTAACATTGTTAAACCTCATGCTTAATTAATTTTAGTTTTTCATTATCCTAATAGCTTAAAGTCTTTTTATTAAGTGTCCTAAAACAGACTAAGAACTAATAAGACTTTGCACCCCAAGGAAATTAAATAGCCCCGTCACACCCTTCTACACATACCCTTAAGGGTTGATTTAAACAATATATAAATTGTATATTCCTACCAAACAAAATTAGAGTTTATCCTCGATCCCGTATATCAAATCAATTATGGCCTAATATCCTAGGGTTCTAATTAGCCTAAACTTTCCTTATGCTTCCTTATTAAACCTTTCCTTTATTCTATTATCCTCATTTGGTCTATTTTTCTTTTATTAAATTTTGTAACGTTGAAGAGAAGAGCCATGTGACAGAGAGGAAGAAACTATGGAGGACTCTAGAAGAGATCAAGCTTATATTATTTTAGTTGTTAGTTCAATCTTTAAGATTGTAGAGGGTTTCCTTCCACAACTGGTTTGCTTCCAAACATTTGTATTTGGGGTTCTCTTTTTTGGGTAAACCCTCCCCCATAATATAAAAAAATTTTTTTGAAAAGGAGTGGTTTTAATTAACCCATTTGAGATGTGATTTTCTTTAAACAATATGATTAGCCATTATTTTTGCTAGAAGGCTCCTTGGTAATTTTACAAGCTTAAAAGTTTTGATTAGCGGCCAGTTAAAGTTGTACGTCGCGGATCAAGGGATCTTGTATAAGTGACAGCACCACCACACCAAAAGCAGGTCAACATTCAGGAACGACCTCCCACCTAGGTGACAAATCATGAACCATCACCTTATGGAGTATGGTTTGAGCCTGCCACTGAACTATGTGGGCGGTTACGAGACCACTGCTCCTGCCAGGGTGGCGCGTCCCGTTTCCTTAAACATACCTAAAATCTAATATTTTCACAAAATTAAAATTACTACAATGTTCTAAATACTTGAGAACTTTGATTTTTGCCCTAAAGTAAAGTTTCCAGTTTTGGATTTCATTCCAGTTGTTGATTGCTAAGAAGTAAAAATACTCATTTTAAAGCATATATTTCCAATAACTACACAACGACTACAGATCATTTTTCAATTTTTTCCACTAGTTCCTTTCAATCCCGATAAAAAGGTCTAAATCTACTCTTAACATTTTTTTCAATTTTTATTAATACAAAATTAACATTCCCTATCTCACATTTGTTGTCTCTTTAATTTTCCACTAAAATTCATATATCAAAATAACTACAACAAACCAACTTTGTTCAATATTAGTTTTTACTATGGCATTCATTTTTGAACATCTTAACAAACCTTCTATATTACTTTTTCTCTTTTACAATACTGCAATTTCCCAATGAAAGTAAAATTTATTTTCCCATTGAGTATAAGTCAGTTCTTTTAAAAAGAATAACTTCTTTCTCACAAAAACTAAACTAACTTCAAATAAAGACAGTAAATTTTTTTCTATTTCACAAGACTAACATTTACAAACCCAAATATTTGTTTCTCTTTCAACATATACAACAAAAATTTTCAATATCCAATAGTGATTGCACTTTCATTCACAGATCAATACAATGTCCTTTACTTAATTGGGAAATCTAGGCAAGTATATAAGTTAAAATGAAAACAATCTTACAAGTTCCTTCACTCTAAGTGGGATAACACTAAGGAAAGTTTTTATCACAAGAATTATTTCATCAGGACTCAACAATATCTTCAAGCTTCACATCCCCAATAAAACACAATAGAGATCCTTCATGATTTTCTTGCTCCACAACATAAATGGGGGGAGAGGCAACACTCTCCACCCAACCACAAAAATATCAATGAGGATGAGATGCCATCCTCCTCATTGGCCCCTGAGCCCTAACCACTTACAATGAGAGTGCATCCCACACATGGAAACAATAAGATTCAAATCACAAAACCAAGTATGTCAAAATCCATTCAGCACCTTCAACTCAATACACACAAAAAGGAAAACAGACAAATAACAAGGCTTAAAATGAATCTAAAGGAGCAAGATCTATGGGGAGCACTTTTCTCCCAATGCGTAAATGGTGCCCACCTTAAACCTCATACATAACTCAAAACCACTACATGCACTTACGCCTCCCCTCAAGTATCCCTGTCATTTCCGCCCACATACTCTTGCTCCCTCAATCTCTTATGGCTCCCTCATAAAAGAAATAAGTAAGAATGCAGCCTTCCTTCTCCAAGGTGGGGACCCAACCCAATTTCCCTCCCAAACATGATAACTCTTATTCCCTCAATACATAATTCTCTATAGTCCCCTCCTACACCCACTTAGGCATCTCCAACACCAAACAGCATTCCAAAACACTCAGAACAAGCACATAAAACACAAAATAAGGAAGAACATTTAAGCAAGAGTAAGTTCCTACATTTCCATGGTAGATCTTGTTTCCAAGAGTCCATCTCCAAGCGCCAAAAATCCACAATCACTCTACCAAATCCTCTAACGTCCTACAATGCAAGGGCCAAAATACTTACACCCAAAAAACAAATAACTTCAATAAATAGGAAAGGGAGAGAGGAGGGTGAGGTGGCTCCAATGTAGGATGTTCCACATCACTTCAATCCTCAACTCCACCCTCACAAGTCCAAAACCTCAACCCCCCATCACCATAAATTGGAGGGTGAGTGAATGAAAAGTTTACTTACACAACACACTAACTAGCCCAAACCCCCTAAGGCCAAACTTAGAGACCCATGTAAGAAAGTGTCAATAAATGTCACTTTGGATTTCAAAACTTAATGGGGTCCTATTTTTTACCCCCCGATGCCATAGGGAGGGTTGGCAAGAAATTAAAGAGGTGTGGGACAAGTTTACCTTGATCCCACTATCCGTGAACTTGGCCTTTCAGGCTAAATTCGATTGCCATAAAGGGGTAGAGTGTAAGCAACCTCAAGATCTCAGAACTCACTTACACAACAAAAAATACAAAAGCCATCTAGTCTACCTAAATTAAAATTTTGGTCACATCCATGATTTAGTTAAGAAAACGATTAATTAACTTCAATAGAACCGAAAATCTTAATGATAAAGGGGAAAACATACACCAAAATCCAAATAATTAATACCATAAATTACATCACTAAAAAGAACATACTACATTAAATAAAGGAACTAAATAAAAGTCAACACATAACCCTTTGGCTACAATTTTCCCCCCTAAAAACAATTCAAACATACATACACACAAAAATACATGTTGCCATGGTGACCCTTTGTTGAATTCACCTAGCATTCCAATGTGGTTGGTCTCCAATCCCCCGGTTGATTGTTGTGAATATATTTACCTGCAAAGCCCATAATTCTCCTCTGGCCCTCGTGGCCGCATTAAACACTCCCAAGATAAATATGAAATTTAAATCACAATCTTCATATACATAAGAAATAAATCTGGGGCCATCTAGCAATTACACTATCAATTTACAATTTTCTACAACTATCTCTATATACATTTATCCATTCCAATAATCACAAACATTAATTCATTATCAAGGCCTACTCAGTGATGAAAATATCACATGTCAAAAATATATTAACCATGTCAATTAGCATATCATCATCAATATCAAATGTCTCTAGAAATGGCACACACAATCATACTAAGAATCGAAAACCACACAATATTCCGCAAGTAATCTCTAACACCTACATCATGCTATTCCGAATAATCTAAATGTTCGTAAGTAGAGTCAATAGTATCGAAATCAACAGTAATAAGTGTTGAAGGGAAGTGGGCGCTACATTTTTTCCCTCACTTCTGCAACTACAATGGAAACACCTTAGGGTTGTGGGTATCTCGATGTTTAGGTGAGTCTGTGGGATTAAAAGTCCAGTTTCTTATTGATGTTTCCTAAATGTGATTAACTATGCAGTTTGTAATGCTCAAATATTTCCCATGCAAAATCAAAGACAACCAAATAGTTATATTGGAAAATTTACAGAATTTTTTTTTTGACAAAAAATGGCTGTAAGGGGTACGACGTCCACTAGTTTAGGTTTATTCCCATGTTAGCATTATTCATTTAAATTTATCATTTATTAATATTATTTAATTTTCCAGTTTGGGGGGATTATAATACACATTTCTATAAATCCTTATTTAATTTTAATAACTGATTCAAATGTCCTTTAATAATTTAATAATCTAGTAAAAGTTAAACTCACCCTCTCATTAATTAAATACAAAAAAACTAATCCTTAATCTAATACTCCCTAGTTTACCAAAGAGTAGATTTTTATTTAAATAATTACAAGGGTCAGGGATTTAGTTTAAGAGTCACCACTAATCATTAAGGTTAGAAATAGATTTAACCCCTATACCACTTAAGTTGGCCTCATTCAAATTTACACATGTTATTTAATTTTTTTAAAACTATTTCAACTAACTCTCACACTTAAATTTTTAGGGATATTTCTCAACCCTTGGATGGATTAATCTCGGCCCCTTGCATCTAGGCATTCAAACTACCCTAATCTATTTTTTTGAAATATTTTCTTCATTCTATTATTATATCCCATTTTCATTTTACAAGTTTATGGAGGAGAAAGAAGAAGTAATCCATGGAAGGAAATGGAGCTCAACGATGGATACCCACTAATACCCACTATTTTCACTTTTTATTCTATTTGTAACCTTTTTGGGTTTGTTTTGAAATTTTTTTTCATTCCATTTTAACCTATTCCTAGGGTTTTAGTTAAAATTTTATTTGTTGATAGAAATTTTTCAATTATATTTTCCCTATTGGGTAAATGATATTTTTCTTCCTTCCTTCCCCATTTTAATATCTATATAAAATAATTAAAAGCCCAAAACATCAAGATTTCACACACGCACACACACACCACACACACACACACACACCACACATGTTTTATATATATATAGATATAATATACTAATATATATATATATATATATATATATATATATATATATATATACACATGTGTTGTGTTTGTACTTGTGACTGTATTATTATAGTTAAAAAGAATTGGTCCGGGTTATCGGTTTACACAGGTAGTAAGCATTAGGGCTGACTATTTTGACGTTAATCTTGTACTAAGTTTAATCTGGGGATTGACCCCCACCCTCGCCCGCCCCCCCCACCCAGCCCCCCCCGCCCCCCCTAAACAAAAAAAAAAAAAAAACTATTGTTCTATTTATTATTTTATAATGAATGTGGGGGATGCTCCCCCTTCCGCCCCCCCCCCCCCCCCCCCCCCGCAATACTAATAATTTTTTGTTTTGTTTGTTTTTATTTATTTTATTTGTTATTAATTACACACACAACAATATATTATAATATATATATAATATATATATATATATTAGAACATAATATATATATGTATATTTTAGGTATGTATATATATCCTAATATACTATATTATATATATCTTCATTTATCTATCTATATATATCTCTCTCTCTTTCTGTCTCTCTCTCTACATATATATATACATATATATATATCTATAGTATGTATATATATACCTATATATTACTATATAATATATTATATACACATATGTATATGTGTATATATACATATATATGTAACACACCAACACACCACACCCATATTAATTGAATTTTAAATATATTTTATATTATATTTATAGATAAAATATATAATTTATACAACCTAATTAATATAGTCATGATAATTGTAACGTATAATTTGGTTTGCATTGTCTTAACAAACAACATATTTGGGTGTTAGTTCAATATGTCTATCGGTGGTTTGTAATGCTTGACAAAGAAGATAGAAAGGATTTTTTTCTCAACTAAAAGTAGAGTCATTTTCTTTTTTTTCAATCAAAGACTTTTGTAGTATTTAAATTACATGATTTTTTCCTCTAATGATACGATAAATTTATAAGAGTTTTTCTATTTTCACAATTTTTGAGGAGCAAGAGTGTAATTCAACTATAAGAGATTTTCCTTCTCCTTACAAATTAAATAACAAATAATATAAGGGAGAAACCAACATTTGTTTCAATATAACAACATTATTTCCTTAAGATTGATGCCCTTTCCATATTTCTAGTATTTCAACATTCTGATACGTCCAATTTTCAATATGTCACTCTTACAAAGGAAATGAAAAGGCAATTCTTTCTCTTTCTTATTACATAAACAAACCATTACATGCTCTAAATTACAACTAATAACCATACACTCCTGCGCAAGAAGATTAGTTTCAATTTCTTTTTTCTTAAATTTAGTACTTTCCCCTTTCTAATACATAAAGACACTTTGAATTATACACAAATATAAGGGATATTATTTCAATAATATACACTTAAACCGTTCTGCATTTTAACATATCCTCCGAATTTTGGAAATAAATTAAATATACAAGGCTCTTTCAAATACACAAATTACAACACGTTTCAATCTAAGTTGGAAACATGCAAAATTTTACAACATAAAGGTTCGCCAACAAGCCAAAACTAAATCTTCTTCCAAGGTCATCTCCCTACTTTTAGCTCTCAAACATGTATCCTTCAACTCTCACAAACATGAATCACAATAAAAACCGGGGTATAGGTGACACCTTCCACCCGGCCTATATCCAATAAGAGGATAACCCTCGTCTTATTGGCCCTCGAGCCCCAACCAAGAACTATATTGATGTGTGAAAATTAGCAGGAACTAAAAGGTCTGAACTTGTGCTTCAGGAGTCCGTTGAATCCATTTTTTTTAAAACCACTGTTTTCGATGAGACAAACGCACTATTCAATGGACCCTATCGATTAGAGCACGTTTAGGTACATTTTTGGGTCCAATGTGCCATCTTTAGGCTGAAAATTAGGATTAAGTTTTAGTTTGATTTTTTTCCTATTTAAGGCATTAGTTAATTTTAGTCTAATTATTTGCATTATGAATTTGGAAAGTTATAAAGTCTTCCTAATTCAGGCATTTAGAATGCATGGATATTTGTGTTCTCGTACGAATAAGCATGCTACCTTACTAAGAATAGCAGGTGTATAGTAACTGCTAAAATAGTAATTTTTTGCCACCTAGAGTAGACTTTAGTTAATTTTAGTAAGTTTTCTTGGCAACTCAAGTTAGGAGTTTTGTTTTCCTATTAGGAAAAATTATAATTCATGATTCAAATAAAAATAAAGAGATCTATTTTCTTTCGAGTTCCATATTATTTGGAGTATATGAGTTTGTTTTAGAATTTTGGCTACATTATCTGGTATCATAGATGGTTTGAGTCTTAAAAACATGGAAGGAAAGAGGAAGTGAGTATTTCCCAGATGAATAACAGAGGCAAGTTGTTATCACTTACTACAATTATAACCTTAGAAGGAATCAAGGTTGAGATTACACAGATTAAGACAAGTTTTTGAAGATGAGGAACACAAACCCACCCTAGCTTTAAAAAATATTATATTCGATACTATAAGGAAAGCTGATGGGATAGATTTTAGTTTCATAGTATGGAGGTAGCTCAAAACAAAGGAGTTGATAAATGGTTGACTATGATGGGAAAAATTTTTTGAGTGGAAGGTTATGTCAGAAGAAAAGACGGAAAATTGGCATGCAGAAAAATTGAACGGTCATTCATGTTATGATGGGATCACCTATAGAAGATGTCAGTCAAGAAAGAGAAAAAATAATTAGGATGGGAGTAAGAATGGAGAACGAGTTGAAAGATACATATCTCCTTCCTCTAGATTTGCAAAAACCTCTTACAGGAGGTTTCAGATTCTAGACAAAACTTACTAAATAGTGCCAATAAAAAAATGAGTTCACAAGTTTTTCCACTTATGTAGAGTAATAATAAAAACCAGTATCAATGATTGATGGGTATGTAAATGGATAAAAGTTTCTATTCAAATCTCATAAAGTATGGCACAAGATTAAGAGCCTGGTGGAGCCTATCATTAGCTTTAAATGATGAGGAAAAAAAAAGTCGTCAAAGCTATAGGATATCACCTGGAATAATAGGTTTTTCCTCATCTTTCCTTTTGGGCATGAGCTAGTTTCAGCCAAGGTAAGGGTCGAATCACCTTTTGGAGTGGGAAAATATGAAATACAAACAAGATTCCTAGAATAAATAAAAGAGGTAGAGGATGTTTCTAGGGGGCGAGGATAAGGCCTTGGAAATAGAGGATGGGAGGCCTCCATGAAGACCATTTTTTTTTAAGATGTTTTAAAGAGGGGCATCAAGATTTAAATGCCTACAATTTTTTATACACTTGACAAGAGGGCAAGTAGATGCTCCAAAATTAATCGTGTTGAAGATGAATAAGTAGAAGATGATGGGCCTATAAAATTCCACCAGATGCTCGAGAAATATGATGATCAAAGGATGATGATTTGCTCCAAGAAAGGATATCAGGGGAATGCATGGCTATGTACAAATATTTTATGAACAAGATTCAATTGAGGGAAAGACAAAACCCATGTAATGTTATTATACATGGTGGTAGTTGTGAGACATGTTTCATCAAAATGGATGGTTGAGAAATTATGTTTGCATTGGGAGAATATATCCTATCCTTACCGTATTGCATGGTTTAAGAAGGGTACGAAGTTACTATCGATAAGAGATGTTTATAATTTGTTCTATTAGGAAATTACAAGATGTGATTTTGTGTGATGTTGATCTATGATGATGTCAATACTACTATGGAGAATGGCAATTTGATAGAAAATTAATTCATGACAGGGGAGAGAATACTTATACTTTCTATGAAGGATGGCACAATAATGTTTTTATATCTCTTAAGGACGAGGGAAAGGCTGAAAATATGCTTTCTTCAAACAATTGTGAAGGAGGCAAAGGAAACCAGTTTTTGTTATGCAAAGTCACAATAAGGCATGACTGCAAGTGCACTAAAACCAATAAAACAACAAATTAATAGAATAAATTTTTATGTTATTCACGATGGCTACCAAAGATTACCACCCAAATAATATTCAACACTGTATTAATTTTATTCCAAGGGCTTCACTCAAAATCAAGGGGCTTATCGGATGAGCCCAACATTAACATGGCTAGTTAATAGGAACGTGGTAGAGCTCGTGAAAAGAGGCCGTAAGGGAGAACATGAGTCCTCTGTCCAACCCCACTTTATTAAAACCAAAGAAAGATGGAACAGTGGAGAATTTTCCTGGAATAAGTAGATCATCATAAAATTCAATCAAGTATAGGTTCCCAATACGTCACCTTGAGGATATGATATATTTACTTGTTGGATCTAGGTATTTCACACAAGATCGATCTTTAAAGTGGTTCCCATCATATTTAGATCCAAGAAGGAGATCATGGAAAACAACATTCAAGATGGAATGGGAATATATTATGGGTTGGTGATGCCATCAGGTTATCCCTGTCCCCCAGTACTTTTATGAGTCTTATGCCACACCATGATGCGAGAAATATAATGTAAGTGTTTTTGGTTTATTTTGAAATGTTATCTTGATCTGTAGTAAAATACAAGAAAGACATCTGAGGCATCTGAGGTGATATTTGAAGTGTTAAGCAGAGAAACTCTATGCCAATATGATAGTTCATGCTTAATTCAGAATTTTGGTATTTTTTTGGGATTTATTATTTCAGCAGATGGGGTAAAGATGGAACTCAGAGAAATAAATAAATTTATTGAAATGGCAACTCCATGGATTATAATATATGTAGAATATTTTCATGCTCCTAGCAACTTTCATAGAAAGTTAAATAAAAATTTCAGAAGTATTGTAGCACATATACAGATTACACAAAAGGCAGGGACTTTTTTTGAAAGGAAGTTGAGGATAGTTTTTTCAATATTCTTGAAGAAGAAGGTGACAACAGGTGCCCATGTTGGCACAACCATATATTTATTAAGTATTTGAGGTTGATTGCGATCCCTCCACATGTAGGTATTTGGTGATGTTCTAAGTCAAAGTGGAAAGCCAGTAGCTTTTTTATGAGAACACATAATGAGGTAAAAAGAGTATCTCTACTTAGATGTGGAATTTAATGGCAATTGTACAAACATCAAGGCAGATTGGAGGCATTACTCACTCCCTGAGGATTTTATATTATTTTACATACCACATAGCCCTTGAGTGGATTTGAACACCAAAAGAAGTTGAATATAGGCATGCAAAGGTTGGTATCATTTTTTCGAGGTTATAATTTTTCTATAAACATAACAGAAAACAGAATCAGGTTACGATGCATTGAGTAGGTGTGTGACATTTTTTACCACTATGGACAATGAGGTGGTGGTTTTTGAAGCAATAAAGGGTTTTTGATTCTTTCTTATTTTCTTATTCTGATTTGAAGAATATTTTTTGAAAGGTTTAATTAGTCCTTTGCTAACATTAAGGAGATTTCCAAGATTAGTACTTTTGGTCAAGGATGGCTATTATTAAGGGACACAACTATGTATCATTTTGGGTCTATGAGAGAGAATATAGTGAAGAGTTTGCATAGTAAGGGATTGGCTAGGAATTTTGGTAAAGATAAGATTGATATTCTTATAGTAAGAGAATACTATTGGTTAAATATGAAAAGAGATTTGGTAAGATAATGTGGAGAGCGTCGAGTTTTTCTATGTTCTTGAAAGGGCCATGACAAAATATGGGTTTGTATATGTCGTTCTTTGTTCGTAAAGGTTGTGGAAAATATGAGTAGGGCTTTTTGTTTTGGGATTACAAAAACACAACAATGTAATGAATCAATTTTTTTGGTTTTTGATAGGGTTTTTCTAAATAATCATTTGTATTTCTTGCAAGAAACAAGTGATTGATGGAGTAACTATTTTTTTTCAGAGGAAGAAAAAATTGTTCATTTTCCATGGTTTTTACAAAATCCATTACTTCAGATCGGGACATAAGGTTCTCAAATTCAGTTCTGGAGACTTTATTTAAGAATTTTGGATGGAAATCAACTAGAGTTATACAATGCCTATCTCCTCAAACCGATCAAAATGAGAGGAGGTAAATCAGATTTTGGGAAACCTTTTAATTGCATAGCTGGGAAAACGCCCAAATAGGTGACTTAGCAATTACCACAAGTTGTTTGCATATAACTATTCCTCAAATAGATCACAAGAAATTTTCCACTTATTTTTGATTGTGTATGGAGGAGTACCCAAATGGGGTGTTTTAGATTGTGTATAGCTAGCCGTTGAATGCCATAGTCATGTGATGAATGTAGAAGCATTTTCTGAACATATACAATGATTGCATGAAGAAGTGTGGAAGAGCTACAAATAGTAATGAATATATAGGAATAGAAAGATGTTGTCATAGATAAGAATGTATTTATAGATAGTTGTGGTTTTTTATGTTATAATAGGAAGAAACATTTCCAAAAGGAACTTAATAACAATCTGACGTACAAGAAGATTGGTTGGTTGTAAAATTGTGAAAAACAAAATGATATACTTATGAGGTAGAATTGGCTAGGGAATATTTAAATTTGTCAGTTTTTATGTTTCAGATTTGTATTATTTTCATTGGGATGGTGTGAAGGATTTTATTACGCATTAGTAGATTGGAGGTAGCATGTTTATGGTGAAGATGAAAGAATGGATCAATTATGATAAAAAACAATAGACACGTGACCTGAATAAAATAAATATTTGGTACATTTGAAAGGACTAACCAAGAGAAACACTGGCACAACAAGTGAGATATTAAGAAGTTGGATGTAAATAAATGAAAGTAGTTTAAAGAAGATAACTTTCAAGATCTAGTTTTTTTTCAAGCAGGGAGAATGATGTGCCAAAATTAGCAGGAACTTGAAAAGGTCATAACTTGTCTCTAGGTGTCGATTTGATTTTTTTTTAAACCACATGTTTTGATGAGACAAACCACATTGGTCAACCTTCCCTATTCGTTTTTGGAGAAATTTTTGGTAGCATGTTCGAGCCCAAATATTCCTCTGAGGTGAAAATTAGGATTTAGTTGTAAGTTTTGTTTTTTTCTATTTAGGGAATTAGTTTAATTTAATCTATTACTTGTTATTATGAATTGGAAAATTTTGAAATTGCTCTAATTTAGGCAATTTAAGAAGATGCTTGTAAATTTATATGCCCGTATCAATAATCCATGTGAACTTAACTAAGAATAACAGGTTCTAGGTAAACTACTAAAAAATAGTATTTTCCACCACGTAGAGTAGATTTATCAAGTTTATTTAAGTTTTCTTGGAAATTCCAGTTGGGAGTTGTTTTGCTAGTTTAGGAAACATTGTAATTCCACTCAATACATAAAGTAGATCTATTTTCTTTTGGATTCATATTATTTGCATATCTTGAGTTTGTTTAAATTTTGCTACATTACCTATGGGGTATTTGCAATTTTTGAAAAAAAATCAGGCTCCCCAATTAACATTTCCATAAAATAACAAAAACAATAACACATTCAAACAATCCATTCAAACAAATAAAAACTGTTTTGGTTTCCCCCACAATCCATTGGCTTGCTACAACAATCCAAAAAGGAGCAATGGAATATGGGAACCACCTCTTTTTGTCTCCCAATTGATGTAGGAGTTCCACACAAATTCCTCTATGTGCACAACTCAAGCATAATAGTCCTTATTTATACACTTGTAAAATGTAAAATATATCCATACTATCCTTTTCACTCCCCATAGGTGGAACTCAAAAGAACATTCCCTCCAAAATGAATGCTTCACATCTCCCTTTTCGCTCCCCAATTTTCCAATAAATCCATCTCCCACACCCAACTTAAAGGAAACTACCCATTTACAAACAAACATAATCACAACAACACTCAATCATATAGAAACAATAATTCACATCAATCATAAAAATGCAAAAAGAGGAGAGCCTACCTCTCCATAAATCTCTGAATTCCTTTGGTGGACAAGATTTTGAATCCTTCACCAAAGTCCAATCCTAAATGCAACTCCAAGGAAATATCCAAGTATAAAAAATAAAGACCAATTTTATAAAGTGCAAGAGAAGAAAATATGGCAAGTAACCCAAAATCGATCAAAACCATCCAATAAATAGAAAAAGATATGTGACGATGATAAGGTGGCTCCATCTAGGATGCCACTTCATCATCCCTCCATTGTAACACACAATTCAAACCCCAAACCCCAAACCTATTAAATGCAAATGTAATACTTATGACATGCCCACATGATACTCCAACTTCCTCAACATGGTATTAAGGAAAAACTTACATGTGGTAAGTAAAAAATGCAATTATTCACCCTTTTTACTATCCCAACAACATAATTAGGCCTAAATTTAACTCCCCATACCATAGGTGTGGTTGTTGGATGATTTTAAATATGCATTAGACAACTATCCGTGTCCCAGAAGCCTCCAAAATAGGCTCCCAAGACAAAATACGAATTTTTAAGTAAGGAAAGAGTACAAAATAGAAAACGCAACAAAATTCTAATTTATATCCACAATATCTCAACTACCATCTATACAATTTTTTTCCCACATATAAAAATCTTTCCTCCTAACTCAATTTTAAGGTAAACTAGCCATTTAATATGCAGCGAAGCAAGTGTTAATAAGTAATATATGTCCACACAAAATTTAAATCAGGAACATAATTCAAGAAACTATTTTTAAAAAATAATAATGAAACTAAACCACCCATGGCCATATAAATGAGGTATTCCCCCTATGGGAACCTCCTACCAAGGCATGCAAGAACACATCATAACATTATACAGAAGTTGACAATTTTTTTCTATGTTGCACAACACCTGAGATTCTTCCATAGTTGGTTCCCTATCCACTTTTGATGTATTTGATAAAATTTCCTACACAAACAAAAAACCTCTTTATCGTTACGAACGTATTAAGAACATCGAGACTAATATACATATAAAAATCAATAATAATGATACACAATTAGAAATTCTATCATATATAGTCATATAATTACATTCAATCTTGACATCCATTAAATAATAATCCTACTCAAAACATATAACAAAGGTTATGCATCGAAAATATTACAGTTTTATAAAAAATTAGAATACTGCACAAACCAACCATATCCACTTCCATCAAATTGCCATCTATGAAATCCTTATCAAAATGTAAACTCCACAATCTTTCAATACTCAAATATGTACATAGCCCCATCATGTACTGATAAAAATATAATAATCAAAATGTCTAAGTATCAATCCAACACTAGTAACATTAGAATGAAATAGTGTCGAAGATGAGTGGGCACTACAGTGTTTAAGTGTAAAATGATAGTTGTAGATGAAATTTAAATGCAGTGATACACAAAATTTATGAGGGATTTGACTTATAAATATGCACAATATAGTTAGAACATATAATGCAAGCCGATCCATGGGTTTCACTTCAGTCCCAAGGAAAAAAATTATTTGTTGAGGGATAAATCACAATAACAGAACAACTAACATGCACAATAAGACTATATAGAAACACCTATTTATATCAAGGTAAGCTAATTAATTAAGGGAATGAAAATTCACAAGAGTTAATAAATTAATACACACCACTGTAAAGTATTAGAAAGGAAAAAAATTGTTCTCGAACAAGGGTAAAACTAGAAAACATTACTTCACCACTTAGTCCAAAAGTTCAATTGTAATAATAATACAAGGTGCTTTACCAATGCACACAATATATAAAAAAAATGTTTTACCCAACCCCTTAATAATAGAAAAATTCAAACTAGTGTTTGTGTGATATTTATAGCCCTTCAATTGATTTTAATAATAAAGGGACTAAAAATAAGATGTAACGCTATTACAATATAAATATAGTCTTAAATTCTCCAATAATAACCAAGTCAAATTGATTTTACTCATGCATGAATAGTACAGTCACTTTAGAAGAATTAAGGTATTTGGGTGAATAAATAGAATGCTATTTTTAATCCTTTGCTTTCTGTACAAGTCATCCACTTCACATGTCATTTTGAATTTTTTGCCACTTGCTTTGATTGATCAATATATATGCTAGTTTGAATAATGTTCATTTGATTACTTTGGCATATTATTAGTTTCAAAAAACATGGGGGTATTTTGCAAAAACAAAACATAAATTTTCAAAGTTTAAGCTATGAATTTTTCTTGACCTTCATTGACCATCATTGGTCAATTTTTACTTGGTCATGCCACAAATTATTATTGGCCCCTTCTGAAATCATATGACACATACACTATCGTCTGATATAAGGTAAAATATAATCATTGTTTGAATAAAAAGTCCTATTTAATTATTTTGCAGTCTGATTATCGGATAGACTATGTTTTTTGCATCCCTTGTTGATGTAGCATGTCAAACGTATATTTGGTTTCTAATTGAAAGTTAAAGAAGTCTCTCTACGGCCTGTTGGTACCTAAATTGATTCTCCTTCAGAAAACTGAGCAACATCACAGGTGGCAGAATGCTTAAGAGAATAGATCAGGATGATCCTGTTTTAGCCGGTGAATGGGATCTAACTACCCCTTAACACCGATCCTCAGAATGTTGATGACTTGATACCCCCCTTAAGAGGATTGATCTATCCTCACTATTTTTAGGTTGTACCTTTCAACCAAGTTAATAGAAAGCCCTTTTGTACCTGTTTTTATGGAGGAATGAGATATCCTTCCTAATGAGCTTTTAAGGATACTTGATAAAATATGATCAATCGCAAAAAAAAATCTATACATTCTCACGAGTTGCACTCTAATAGTGGAGATATTCCTATGGAAGGTTAGAGGTTTTTAAGACATTCAAAATCTTGATTTTTTCTACATGTTTTTTTGGTAGTAAAATTTGTGCACTTATATACACATTGACAGAAAGGGGTGTATGGTAGATTAGTTGTTTTGAGTTAATTGGTGGGGAGGTGAGCGTATAAGTTGATTTACCTAATCTTGACGACCGAACTTATTGCAAAAATGGAAAAATAAACCACAGAAGCCACAGAGCAGCTAAATTTTTTCTTTAACCTGAATATGTTCTTCAATGGAGGCCCAGATTAGCACTTTTTCATACAATCAATGAAATTCTAACACAAAGGCTCGAGTTGGAAGATCCAACAAAACATCAATATCTGAGCCCAAACACGACTGAGGTACACCCATGACGTTAACTAAAGACAACCTCTTTCCATCATGATTAAAGTTCTTTTAAATCATTTATTTACACTCCAGATACCTCCCGCCAAGTTTCGAAGATCAGCTGAAATCTTTTCTGAGAAATAAATTAAGATGCACACTAAACTATGATAAGGATTGAGACCTATGTGATTAAGATATATTTCGACACAAGATTACAACAGGAACAAGAATAATTGTTTGCCGACATTTACAATTAAAGCCACACATTTTGTATAAGATACACATAGAATAACTTGATTTTGATTAAATTTATCAGCAGGGGAAAGTTTTCTAGAAAGATTCAGAGCTTGTCATGGCTACTACACTCGTAAACCCCCTTGACATGATCAAATAGAATACAAAAATAGATCTAGCAGGTTTCTCCATCAGCTCTTAAAAGGATGGGGCTCTATCAGCCTTTTTTCTATTAGAAAATGAGTTCCTGACAGCCCTCACATCCCCACCAAATTTACATGATCCATTTGTGCCATTTAATCACATTAGAACATAGCCCTCTCCGTCGCCCTCCAAAAAATCATGACATTTATTGCCACCAGTGCTTGTCATGATCAGAATCGTATTCCCAGAATCATATCTGCAAAAAAGTTTCCAAGGTGCCAGGGGGGAAGATCTCTTCGAAAATCTCCTACATCACCCCCTCCCACCCCCCTTCCTCTGGTAGTCACTTTTCCCTTCTATTCTCCATCACCACTTCCACCCCTAATCTAGCAAATCCCCTTCTTCACA
>CM034154.1:155000320-155110276 GCA_019776745.2 Taxus chinensis
TTCCAACAAATACTTGAGGGACAAAAATGATAGGGAAAACTAAATGTGACTGTGAAAAAGGAAGGGAAAAAACCCTGAGTTTTCACGCAAGTTATAGATATTTTAACGTGGAAGGAATGAAAAAAAATTCTAGACTGTAAGTGCTCCTCTACCAAGGAAGGTACCGATCATGGAACAACCAAATGGAGGAATATTTTTTGTTGCATCAATATTGGGGAATAGAAAACACGATCGATAGAGCCCGAAAAAAAACTGAAGAGAATTTCAAGGAAAATGGGGCGAGAGAGAGATGAAATTGGCACCAAAAAATGTACATATAGTAACGTATTTATTAATCAAGAATTTTATGTAGAATTTTTATTCTAAAAAATTTTATAATGGGATGTTATATATAGCTTTATTGATATGTATCTTTCTTTTTATTACATGTATGGTAGAACATGCCTACTGAGGGGCATTGTACTAACCCTAATACATGGTGTTGGAGAATTCATTGATACATGGTGTGTCAACATTTTCATCAGTACATGTATATCTATGTGTTACACGAGATTTTAGACATGTAGTATATACTAATTAGACTTCTTGAATTTTATATTTTGATATAGGACATAAAGGACATGTGTATATTTATTCATTTGACTATGATTTTTATTATTATTTATATATATATATCTATGTATGGATATATGTGTATATATACTATATATACACATAATACATACAAGAGAAGAGGTAGAGAAGAAGAAAGAAGAGAGAGAGGGAGGGGGAGACAGAGAGAGAGAGAGATGTGAGAGAGAGAAGCTAGGGGAGAGAGGAGAGAGAAGGGAGAGAGAGAGAGAAGAAGAGGGAGACTAGGAGAGAAGAGAGAGAGAGAGCCAGAGAGGAGAGAGAGACAGAGAGAAGATATAAATATACATATATATCTATATTGATACTATATATATATATAAATTATATTAATCTATATATATATATATAGATATATATATAGATATTCTAATATATATGTGATATATATTTAGGATACATATATATATTAATGTATTCTTATTATATATATATATATATACATACATATATTGGACTAAGCCATGATAAAATGCCCTATAAATGCATTATTTCATTATTTGGCACATTGATGCTCACAAATATTTTTCTATTCTTGGGAACTTTAATGGTGTAATAGTGTGAGAATTTTTAATTGACATTATTCCTATATGGATTATTATCTATAATCATTTATTTTTAACATAATTAGCAGTGCTTTCATTATAGGGGAAACCAAACGTGAAGATCAGGACAATTATGTATCAACTACAAAACACTACCAAAATAACTTCTATGGTGTAAATTAGGGATCAAAAAACTAGGTTAATGCATTGTGCTATGAACGTGACTCGCTGGAATAAAATGGATAGTCACAGGTTTACAATCAAGGACCAAATAAAAAAGAATAGGTGAAATACAATAATATTGGAAAAGGATATCTATCGGAAGTTTCTTAAAATGTAGTATAAACAAATTATGTAAAAGTCCCAATTTTCAAATAGATCATCCATTAGGTTGGGTTTGACATTATTGTATAATTGTTAGAAGGTTCTACATATGCGACATAAACAGATCAAAAATGGAGAAATTTTTGAAATGTATTCTTAAAAATTGGTTGGATGTATAATGTAGGGCTTTTAAAAATCATAATGAGTGAATCCATAATAACAAATAAATTTCCCATCTTATCATAAAAATTATTGAGGAGCTTATTTCTCATCGGAAAGTGAACAGGAATACCCTCAAAATGTGAAAATCTTATGAAAATATCTATATACACTGCTTTATTCTTCGAATATGATCACATGAATAAGTGTACTATGAACTATTCATACCATTAATGAAGCTAGTGAAAGAAGGCATGAATAAATTTATCTCAAGAAAATATGGGAAAAGTTCCAAGAATGTGAATTTCCTCTCCATGTCATAACCATATTTGTAACAAAAAAATACTTATCTGTTTTCACTATAAAACCATCCTAAATATAGTCTGAGAACCAGGCAATAAATCCTTAGTGTCATTCTAATTCTAAACGTCACAAGAATACTCCTCTATTTTTGAATGCTTGAAGTCTAGTGTACTTGTCACATCTAAACATTTTGTGGATAAAAAAATTATGAAATAACATAATGAGAAACAAATCTATATGTATTTTAATACAAGATGATTGTCAGTAATATATGTAAAAGGATCTATCCATTTTTAGAGTACACTAACCCTCAGGAATACATTATGTACGAAAAGGTGGAGGATGAGAACACATACAAAAATCAACATTAAAAGATTGAATCAAATCACTATGCAAGATACGGATTTATTTTAATGAGAAAATGTAGAGGAAGGCTTGCAAAGGTGAAATTAATCATAAAACTAGACATACTTTTGAAACAAAATTTCATTCATGAGTGATAGGATAAAATAATTTCATAAGCCTTCATATCCTCAAAATATCCATAAAGAAGTGATTTTTTCACTCCTACTCTCCATGTATACACATGTTTCATCAAGAATAAATTCCGAAGACTCAGTAACACAATCGAGGAAAACATCATGTAAGGTATGATATCAAGCCTCGTATTGTATCATGTTCAACTATTACTTTTTAAAACAAAATATTAATACTTAAAATTATGAAATTATAGTTGAGAAGCAATAATTCATCAATGAAATGAAACATAACATGGCCCTAAAAATAATTATAAGGAAAGAAAATAAAAAAAATTTAACCCAAAGAAAGTGAAACAAATATTATAAATCATTTCCTTTGGAAATATGTAATGATGTCATTTTACATGTACACAATATCTAAAAAACACCATCAATACAAGACATGTTAGGTAGACCTAGCACCAAGTTTTTAGAACTCATTTGTTCTATATATATAGTTCAAGTATCCAAATCCTTCATGATAAATTTTTCTCAATCAGTCAACATGAGAAATTAGTACGTCCCTTAACAATACACAAATTCATAAAAACACATAGAAGTGTGAGCTATGATCAACATCACAATAGGAATTAAACACCTCTATATTATGTAAATCTCAGATCAAAACATTTTTATAAGAAAACTCCACATTCTCACCATTTATAGAATAAAAACATTGATATATGGTATAATATTATTGGAGATACAACTAACTGTGCATAAAACTAATGCATGAAATAAAAGTTCCTTTTCCTTTTACTTTGCAGAATACGAAGACATAAATTATTAAATGTGGGATTTTTTCAATGCTTTATTTGAAAAATGTTTAATAAAATCCCTCTTACATATTGTAATAATTGATTTTGATTTTATTAAATAACAAGGGACTTAAAGAATGAGGGACAAGTAATAATTGTATAGTAAAATCATGTCTAAGCTTACATTCATAGAAATAAATCATCAAGAATGTGTAATAACAACTTGTATGTGTAGTAATAAGAATCATCACATACATACATAATCACAATCCCATCTATTATAAGCTTAAATTCATAGCAAGAAATTTTAATCCATAACATTTATATACGACCGCAGGTTAAAAATTTTAATTCATAACAAGAAATTTGTCAAATACGTATGCGAAAGTAACAAATAAAATATAGAAAATATTGCATGTATACAACATCAATATATAATATTAAAGTTCCTTTTATATAATACCAAGTATCTCATCTCGTTGTTCAATGAGCTATAAAGTTTTTTCATGATCTTCTACATTTAGTCTCCATTTTTTGCGTTTACCACTTTTATTCTTCACCTGATGCAATTGTAACATTGTAGCAATTATGTAATGGATGTAATTATACACATTTTTGTCTGATTTATAATAAACAAATTTAATACAACTTTGCAGGACTTCCACTTGTTGTAAATATGTTCCCTGCACTACAATTGAGGCAATATAAAATGTTGTCTCCTCACTTGTTATTTCACATGTTAGCTTTGTTCTCTTCTATGCAACACAACAAGTACTAATCAAATTCCTCAATATTGTATTCTTCAGCAATGAATGTAAATACATCAGCAACAACAAAAGGAAAATAAATATTCAATGATCCATATATTATAAATTACACATATAAATTCAATGATAAAATTATAAAATCCATTTAAATAAATCATATTTTTATCTCTCATAAGTGAACCTTGATTGAGGGATAACAACATGTGTTGTAAGCTTGTTTTTGTAACGCTGACAAAAAAACATTCTAAGAACACGTTAAAACCTAACACTTAACCTGAAAATTGTGAGTAATTTTTTTTTGTTTAAGTTATACAAAGGTTACAAGGGTGTTAACCCTTAGGGTACATTAAATTAACTGACACCACTTAAAATCAAATTTACAATTGATAGCTTGGGTCTAGTTAAATGATAAAAAAATATTAAAAATTACTTACCTCTAAGGTCGGTTAATTAAAATTCATTTAGTAAGGTGTCCTAATTTAATTTACTTGGTTTAATGTTTTCTCCTCTGAAGTTAATTTTAAATCCTAACATTGTTAACCTCATGCTTAATTAATTTAGTTTCATTATCCTAATAGCTTAAAGTCATTTTTATTAAGTTCCTAAAACATACTAAGAACTAATAAAGACTTTGCACCCCAAGGAAATTAAATAGCCCCATTCACCCGTCTACACATACCCTTAAGGGTTGATTTAAAAAATATATAAATTGTATATTCCTACCAAACAAAATTAGAGTTTATCCTCGACCCTTATATCAAATCAATTATGGCCATAAGATCCTAGGGTTCTAAATTAGCCCTAAACTTTCCTTATGAATTCTTATTAAACCTTTCCTTTATTCTATTATCCTCATTTGGTCTATTTTCTTTTATTAAATTTGTACGTTGAAGAGAAGGAAGCCATGTGAGCAAGAGAGGAAGAAACTATGGAGGACTCTAGAAGGAGATCAAGCTTAGATTATTTTAGTTGTAGTTCAATCTTTAAGGATTGTAGAGGGTTTTCCTTCCCCAACTGGTTTTATTTCCAAACATTTGTATTTGGGGTTCTCTATTTGGGTAAAACCCTACCCCCAATAATATAAATGAAAAGGAGTGGTTTTAATTAACCATTTGTAGATGTATTTTCTTTAAACAATATGATTTAGCCATTATTTATTTGCTAGAAGTCTCCTTGGTAATTTTACAAGCTTAAAATTTTGATTAGGCCAAGTTAAAGTTTGTACAGTCGCGGATCAGGGGATCTTGTATAAAGTGACAGAACCACCACCCAAAGCAGGTCAACATTCATGGAACTACCTCCCTACCTAGGTGACAAATCATGAACCATCACCTTATGGAGTAGTGGTTCTGAGACTGCCACCTTAACTATGTGGCGGTTACGAGACCACTGCTCTGCACAGGGTGGCGCTCCCGTTTCTTAAAAACAGAACCTAAAATCTAATATTTTCACAAAAATTAAAACTTACTACAATGTTCTAAAATACATTGAGAACTTGATTTTATGCACCTAAAGTTTCCAGTTTTGGGATTTCATTCCATTTGTTGATTTCTAAGTTAAAAATACTCATTTTAAAGCATTATCTATTCCAATAAATACACAACTACTTACAAGATCATTTTCATTTTTTCCACTAGTTTCCTTTCAATTCCAAGAGTAAAAAGTGTCTAAATCTACTTCTAACATTTTCAATTTTATTAATACAAAATGTAACATTCCCTATCTCACATTTGTTGTCTCTTTAATTTTCACTAAAATTCATATATTCAAAATAACTACAACCACTTTGTTACATATTAAAGTTTACTATGCATTCATTTTTAACATCTTACAACTTCTATATTACTTATTTCTCTTTTACAATAATGCAATTTCACAATGAAAGTAAAATTTATTTTCCCATTGAGTATAGGTCATTTCTATTTAAAAAAGATAACTTCTTTTCTTCACAATAATACAATTTCAAATAAAGATAAAAAACTTTCTTTTCTATTTCAAAAGACTAGATTTACAACACAAATATTTCTTTCTATTTTTCAATATACAATACAACTTTCATATCCAATAATTGAATGCAAATTTTCTTCACAATATTATTACAATGTCTTCCACTTAAAGTAGGAAAATTTTTACAAGAATGAAACTAAGATGAACTACAATATTACAAGTTCCTCCACCCTTAGTGGGAAAAACAAAAAGGCTTTTCATAAGGATGAATTTCTTAAGGATTCCAACAAATATCTCCAAGCTTCACAACATAAAAAAGAGAGCTCCATCGTGATTTTCTTGATCCACAACAAAAATGGGGCAAGAGGCAACACTCTCCACCCAACTAAAATATCCAATGAGGGGGAGAATCCATCCTCCTCATTGGCCCCTCGAGCCCACAACCACATTGCAATGAAAGGTTTGATTCCATCACATGGCGAGAAACAAGCTTCCACATCAAATAACTAATTATTTTACAATCATTCCAAAAACACATTCAAGCTCAAACCACAAACCACAACGAGGAATATCAACAAAATAGAATAAGGCTTCAAAATTAAAAGCCAAAGTTAGAAAGAACCTATGGGGAGGTCATTTATGCCTCCCAATGGGAAATGGGTGCCCACCTTAAAATCCTTGCAACACATGTCTCAAATCCCTTACACATACTCTTATGACTTCCTCAAGAACCTCTTATCCCTCCCACATAATCTTATTCCTCCCTCATTCTCTTATGCCTCCCTCATACAATGAACAAGTAAGAAATACAAGCTTTCCTTGTTCTAAGATGGGGCACCAAACCCAAAGTCCCTACAAAACATGAAACAAACTCATATGAATCCTCCCTACATGAATTCTCCCCATAGTCCCCTCCTACACCACACTTAGGAAATCTACCAAAAGCACCCAACAATCATATCCAGACACAATTAAAAACAAACACATATACACAAAATAGAAGAATAACATTAAGCAAAAGTATAGCTCCTACCTTGCCATGGTAGAGCTTGTTCCAAGAATCAATCTCCCAGATCCTTCAAACCCAAAGACTTCACCAATAAGCTCCAAAAAATACCACAAGCACTCCCAAAATCCTCTAACTTCAAAACAAATGAAAGAGAACAAAAGAATGAAGTAACCCCCAAACAAGCAAAAGAACTTGAACAAATAGAAAAAGGGAGATATGAGGGTGAGGTGGCTCCATTGTAGGATGTCACATCACTCATCCTCAAATCCACCTCACAAGTCAAACTTCAAACTCCAAATGCACAATTAATAAGTGGGTTAAAGGAATGAAATTTTACTTACACACACAATCCATGCCCACACCCTTTAAGGAAATAAATTAATTACCCATGTAAGAAGAGTGCAATGAATGTCACTTTCAATTTGTCTTCCTAAAACACATAACGGTGTCTAATTTTGACCCCCTCAATCCTATAGGTAGCATTGGCATACACAATTTAAGCGGTGTGGAACAAGTTTAACTTTTCCCACAAGCCTTCCAAAAGTGGCTCTTAAGGCCCAAATTCTAATTTCCATGAGGGGGTCGAGAGTATAACACTCAAGGTCACAAGCACTCAAATCTTACAACACACAGCCCAAGAGAAATATATTCTAATAAATGAATTCCTTTTAGTCACATCTATAATTAGCTCTAGATAACATGATTAATTAACTTTGAAAGAGACACTTAAACCCACTAATGATAAAGGGGAAAAAAATACACCAAATTCCAAATTATTAATATAATAAATTACATCACTGAAAATCACATACTAACATCAATTAGAGGAAAACTAAATAAAATATAACACATAGCCCCTTGGTCACAATTAGAGGTAATTGCCCCCATGGGAATCCCCTAACATCAATTCAAACACGCACACAGAAAAATACATGTTGTCATTGTGACCCTCGTTGATTTCATCTAGAATTCCAATGTGGTTGGTTTTCAATCCCCCCGATTGTTTGTTGTGACATATGTTTATCTGAAAAACACATAACACCCTCCTTCGGTCTCATGACTGCATCACAACATCTAGGATAAAATATGTAATATAAATCCACAATCTATCTATATATACATCAAATTATCATCTAGGAAAATATGATATTATTTACAATTTCTAGCAACATCTCGATTTTACAATTCATCAAATGTCTACTCAATAGGATGACAAAATCACATGTCTATTATTAATGAGTCTACTCAATGTGACAAGGTATATCAGGATGTCAGAAATATGGATATAACCGTGTGAACAACTTTATTGTCCTCAATATAAAAAATGTCTGTAAAAGTCCTCACACATCATACTTTTAATTGGAAACCAACAATAGTCTCAGTTTTCTCTTGGGATCTGAACATCATGCTTTAGTACAGACCTAATCACCCCGATGTCCATAAATAGAGTCACATAGTAGCGGGTGAATCAGATTTTAGAGGATGTGCTTTAGATGTACATATTTGATCACCAGTCGTGATGGGAGGAGTTTCTATATCTGGTGGATTTTGCATACAAGAATAACTTTCAGAGTTTCATTTTCATGTCACCCACTCAAGGATTTGTATGACAGTTTGTAATGCTCAAATATTTCCCATGCAAAATCAAAGACAACCAAATAGTTATATTGGAAAATTTACAGAATTTTTTTTTTGACAAAAAATGGCTGTAATGGGGTAACGTCCAACTAGGTTTAGTTTATTCCCATGTTAGCATTTTATTCATTTAAATTATCATTTATTAAATATTATTTAATTTTCCAGTTTGGGATTATAATACACATTTCTATAATCCTTATTTAATTTAATAACATGATTCAAATGTCATTTAATAATTTAATAATCTAGTAAAAAGTTTAAACTCACCCTCCCATTAAATTAAATACAAAAAAAATAATCCTTAATCTAAATACTCCCTAGTTACCAAAGAGTAGATTTTATTTAAATAATTACAAGGGTCAAGGGATTTTATTTTAAGAGTCACCAACTAAACATTAAGGTTAGAAAATAGATTTACCTCCTATACCACTTAAGTGGCCTCATTCAAAATTTACACATGTATTTTAATTTTTAAAACTATTTCAACCTAACTCTCACTTAAATTTTTTAGGGATATTTCTCAACCCTTGGATGGATTAAATCTCGGCCCTTGCATCTAGGCATTCAAACTAACCCTAATCTATTTTTTTGAAATATTTTCTTCATTCTATTGATTTATATCCCCATTTTCATTTTACAAGTTTATGGGAGGAGGAGAAGAAGAAGTAATCCATGGAAGGATAATGGAGCTCAACGATGGATACCCACTATTTCACTTTTTATTCTATTTGTAACCCTTTTGGGGTTTGTTTGAAATTTTTTTTCATTCCATTTTACCCTATCCTAGGGTTTAGTTAAAATTTTATTTGTTGATGAGAAATTTCATTATATTTTCCCTAATTGGGTAAATGGATATTTTTCCCCATTTTATATCTATATAAAATAATTAAAAAGCCCAAAACATCAAGATTTACACACACACACACACACACACACACACACACACACACACACACATGTTTATATATATATATATATATATATATATATATATATATATATATATATATATATATATATATATATATACACATGTGTGTGTGTGTACTTGTGACTGTATTATTATATGTTGAAAAAGAATTGGTCCGGGTTACGGTTTTACACAGGTAGTAAGCATTAGGGCTGACTATTTTGAACTTAATCTTGTACTAAGTTTAATCTGGGGGATTGACCCCCACCCCCCCCCCCCCCCCCCCCCCCGCCCCCCCCTAAAAAAAAAAAAAAAAAAAACTATTGTTCTATTTATTATTTATTAATGAAATGTGGGGGATGCTGCCCCTTCCGCCCCACCCCCCCCCCCCCCCCCCCCCCCCCCGCAAATACTTAATTAAAGTTTTGTTTTGTTTTGTTTTTATTTATTTTATTTGTTTATTAATTTACACACACACAAATATATATATATATATATATATATATATATATAATATATGTAGACATATATATATATGTATATGTATGTATGTATATATAATACATTAATATATATATATATATATATATTATGTATATATATATATATATATATATATATGTATGTATATATATATACATATTATATACATATATATATATATATATACATATATATATATATATACACATATGTATATGTGTATATATACATATATATGTACACACACCACACACACACACACACATATTATTGAATTTAAATATATTTTATAATTATAATTTATAGATAAAAATATATAAATTTATACAACTAATTTATATAGTCATGAATAATTGTAACGGTATATTTTGGTTTGCATTGTCTTAACTAAACAATCATATTTGGGTTTAGTTAAATATGTATATCGGTGGTTGTAAATGCTTGACAAAATGAAGGATAGAAAGGATTTTTTCTCAACTAAAAGTAGAGTCATTTTCTTTTTTTCAATCAAAGAATTTGTAGTATTTAAATTACATGATTTTTCTCTAAATGAGACGATAAATTTTATAAGAGTTTTCTATTTTCACAATTTTATAGAGGAGCAAGAGTGTAAATTCAACTATAAGAAAATTTTCCTTCTCCTTACAAATTAAAATAACAAATAATATAAAGGGAGAAACCAACATTTGTTTCACATATAACAACATTATTTCCTTAGAATTGATGCACTTTCCAATATTCTAGTGATTTCAACATTCTAATAATTCCAAATTTTCAATATGGTCACTCTTACAAAGGAAATGAAAAGGCAAATTCTTTCTCTTCTTACAATAAAACAAACCATTACAATGCTCTAAATTACAACTAGATAACCATACACTCCTTTCTCAAGAATATTAGTTCAATTTCTTACAATTTAGTACTTTCCCTTTCTAAAATACATAAAGAAACTTTGAATTATACACAAATATAAGGGATATTATTTCAACTAATATACAACTTAAACCTTTCTGCATTTAACAATATCACTACGAATTTGGAATAAATTAAATATACAAGGCTCTTTCAAATACAAAAATTACACTGTTCCAATCTAAGTTGGAAACATGCAAAATTTTACAACATAAAGGTTCATCCAACAAGCTCAAAACTAAATCTTCTTCCAAGGTCATCTCCTAACTTTTAGCTCTCAAACCTGTATCCTTCAACTCTCAAAAACATGAATCACAATAGAAATACAGGGGTATAGGTGACACCTTCCACCCATCCTATAATCCAATAAGAGGATAACCCATCGTCTTATTGGCCCTCGAGCCCCAACCAAAGAACGATATTGATGTGTGAAAATTAGCAGGAACTGTAAAAGGTCTGAACTTGTGCTTCAGGAGTCTGTTTGAATCCATTTTTTTAAACCACATGTTTCGATGAGACAAACGCACTATTCAATGGACCCTATCGATTAGAGCACGTTTAGGTACATTTTTGGGTCCAAAATGTGCCATCTTGAGGCTGAAAATTAGGATTTAAGTTTTAGTTTGATTTTTTCCTATTTTAAGGCATTAGTTAATTTTAGTCTATTATTTGCATTATGATTTGGAAAGTTATAAAGTCTTCTAATTCAGGCATGTAGAAGATGCATGGATATTTGTGTTCTCGTACGAATAAGCATGCGAACTTACTAAGAATAGCAGGTTATAGTAAACTGCTAAAAATAGTAATTTTTGCCACCTAGAGTAGACTTAGTGAAATTTAGTTAGAGTTTTCTTGGCAACTCAAGTTAGGAGTTTGTTTTCCTATTTAGGAAAAATTATAATTCATGATTCAATAAAAAATAAAGAGATCTATTTTCTTTTCGAGTTCATATTATTTGGAGTATAGTGAGTTTGTTTAGAATTTGGCTACATTATCTGGTATCAGAGATGGTTTGAGTCTTAAAAACAATGGAAGGAAGAGGAAGTAGTATTTCCCAGATGAATAGCAGAGGCAAGTTGTTACACTTACTACAATTATAACCTTGAGAGGAAATCAAGGTTGAGATGACACAGATGAAGAACAAGTTTTTGAAGATGAGGAAACACAAACCCCACCCTTAGCTTTTAAAGAAATGATTATTCGATAACTATAAGGAAAGAATGATGGGATAAGATTTTATGTTTCATAGTATGGAGGTAGTCTAAAACCAAAGGAGTTGATAGAATGGTTGACTAGGATGGGGAAATTTTTTGAGTGGAAGGTTATGTCAGAAGAAAAGAAGGTAAAATTTGCATGCAAAAAATTGAAAGGTCATTCTATGTTATGATGGGATCACCTATAGAAAGAGCAGTCAAGAAAGAGAAAATAAATAATTAGGATGGGGAGTAAGATGGAGAAAGAGTTGAAAGATAAATATCTCCCTCTAGATTATGCAAAAAGCCTCTACAGGAGGTTTCAGATTCTTAGACAAAACTTACTAATAGTGCAACAATAAAAAAATGAGTTCTACAAGTTTTCCACTTATGTAGAGTATAAAAAACTCAGGATCAAATGATTGGATGGTATGTAAATGGATTAAAATTTTCTATTCAATATCATAAAAGTATGCACAAGATTAAGAGCATGGTGGATGCCTATCAATTAGCTTTAAATGATGAGGAAAAAAAAAGTCGTCAAAGCTATAGGATATCACCTGGAATGAATAGGTTTTCCTCATCTTCCTTTTGGGCATGAGCTAGTTTCAGCCAAGGTAGGGTAGAATCACCTTGTGGAGTGGGAAATATAGAATATACAAGACAAGATTCCTAGAATAATAAAAGAGGTAGAGGATTTTCTAGGGGTAGAGGATATGCTGGAAATAGAGGATGGGAGGCTCCATGAAGACCATTTGTTTTTTACAGATGTTTTAAAGAGGGGCATCAAGATTTTAAATGCCTACATTTTTATACACATGACAAGAGGCAAGTAGATGCTCCAAAATTAAATCTTGTTGAAGATGAATAAGTAGAAGATGAATGGGACCTATAAATTCCACCAGATGCTCGAGAAAATATGATGATCAAGAGGATGATGATTGCTCCAAGAAAGGATATCAAGGGGGATGCATGGCTATGTACAAATATTTTATGAACAAGATGCAATTGAGGAGGAAAGACATGTAATGTTATTATACATGGTGGTAGTTGTGAGGACATGGTTTCAAATGAGATGGTTGAGAAATTATGTTTGCATTGGGAGAATAATCCTAATCCTTACCGTATTGCATGGTTTAAGAAGGGTAACGAAGTTACTATCGATAAGAGATGTTTAATAATTTGTTCTATTAGGAACAATTACAAGGATGTGATTTTGTGTGATGTTGATCCTATGGATGCATGTCATATACTACTGGGAAGAAAATGGCAATTTGATAGAAAAATTATTCATGACAGGGGAGAGAATACTTATACTTTCTAGAAGGATGGCACAATAATAGTTTTTATATCTCTTAAGGAAGAGGGAAAGGCTGAAAATATGCTTTCTTCAAACGAATTTGTGAAGGAGGCAAAGGAAACCAGTTTTTGTTATGCACTAGTCACAAATAAGGATGAACCTGCAAGTGCACTAAAACCAATAGAAACAACAAAATTAATAGAATAAATTTTTATGTTATTCACGATGAGATACCAAAGAGATTACCACCCAAAATATATATTCAACACTGTATTAATTTTATTCCAAGGTCTTCACTCCAAAATCAAGGGGCTTATAGGATGAGCCCAACATTACATGCAGAGTTAAATAGGAAAGTGGTAGAGCTCGTGAAAAAGAGAGCCGTAAGGGAGAACATGAGTCTCTGTCCAACCCCAACTTTATTAAAACCAAAGAAAGATGGAACATGGAGAATTTTCATGGATAGTAGATCAATCAATAAAATTACAATCAAGTATAGGTTCCCAATACGTCACCTTGAGGATATGATAGATTTACTTGTTGGATCGAGGTATTTCACCAAGATCGATCTTTAAAGTGGTTACCATCATATTTAGATCAAAGAAGGAGATGCATGGAAAACAACATTCAAGATAGGAAATGGAATATATGAGTGGTTGGTGATGCCATTCAGGTTATCCAATGCACCTAGTACTTTTATGAGGCTGATGAACACCATGATGCGAGAATATAATGGTAAGTGTTTTTTGGTTTATTTTGATGTTATCTTGATCTGTAGTAAAAATAAAGAAGACCATCTGAGGCATCTGAGGGTGATATTTGAAGTGTTAAGGAAAGAGAAACTCTATGCAAATATGAATAAGTTCATGCTTATTCAAGATATTTTGGTATTTTTGGGATTTATTATTTCAGCAGATGGGGTAAAGATGGACTCAGAGAAGATAAATGAAATTATTGAATGGCATACTCCATGGAGTATAATATATGTAAGAATATTTCATGCTCTAGCAACATTTCATAGAAAGTTAAATAAAAATTTCAGAAGTATTGTAGCACATATAACAGATTGCACAAAAGGAAGGGACTTTTTTTTTAAAAGGAAGTTGAGGATAGTTTTCATATTCTTGAAGAAGAAGGTGACACAGGTGCCCATTTTGGCACAACCATATATTTATTAAGTATTTGAGGTTGATTGCGATGCCTCACATGTAGGTATTGGTGATGTTCTAAGTCAAGGTGGAAAGCCAGTAGCTTTTTTTAGTGAGAAACATAATGAGGTAAGAAAGAAGTACTCTACTTATGATGTGGAATTTTATGCAATTGTACAAACATCAAGGCATTGGAGGCATTACTCAATCCCTGAGGAGTTTATATTATTTACATACCACATAGCCCTGAAGTATGTGAACACACAAAAGAAGTTGAATAGTAGGCATGCAAAGTTGGTATCATTTTTCGAGGGTTATAATTTTTCTATAAAACATAAATCAGGAAAACAGAATCAGGTTACAGATGCATTGAGTAGGTGTGTGACATTTTTTACCACTATGGAAAATGAGGTGGTGGGTTTTGAAGCAATAAAGGGTTTGTATTCTTCTTATTCTGATTTGAAGAATATTTTTGAAAGGTTAATTAGTCCATTGCTAGACAATTAAGGAGATGTCCAAGATGAGTACATTTTGCAGGATGGCTATATATTCAAGGGACACCAACTATGTATTCATTTTGGGTCTATGAGAGAGAATATAGTGAAAGAGTTGCATAGTGAAGGATTGGCTAGGAATTTTGGTAAAGATAAGATGATATTCTTAGTAGAAGAGAAATACTATTGGTTAAATATGAAAAGAGATGTGGTAAGATATGTGGAGAGCTGTCGAGTTTTCTATGTCTTGAAAGGCCATGAACAAAATATAGGGTTGTATATGTCGTTTCTTGTTCGTAAAGGGTTGTGGAAAAATATGAGTATGGATTTTGTTTTGGGATTACTAAAAACACAACAAGGTAATGAATCAATTTTTTGGGTTGTTGATAGGTTTTCTAAGATAATTCATTTTATTTCTTGCAAGAAAACAAGTGATGTGATAGGAGTAACATATTTTTTTCAGAGAAATTGTTCATTTCCATGGTTTTACAAAATCCATTACTTCAGATAGGGACATAAGGTTCTCAAGTCAGTTCTGGAGGACTTTATGGAAGAAGTTTGGAAATCAACTAGAGTTATACAATGCCTATCATCCTCAAACCGATGCAAAATTAGAGGAGGTAAATCAGATTTTGGGAAACCTTTTAAGTTGCATAGCTGGGAAAAAGCCAAAATAATGGGACTTAGCATTACCACAAGTTGAGTTTGCATATAACTATTCCTCAAATAGATCAACAAGAAAGTTTCCATTTTTGATTGTGTATGGGAGTAACCCAAATGGGGTGTTAGATTTTGTATAGCTAGCAGTTGATGCCATAGTAAGTGATGATGTAGAAGCATTTTCTGAACATATACAATGATTGCAGGAAGAAGTGTGGAAGAAGCTACAAAATAGTAATGATAAGTATAAGGAAATAGAAGATGTGCATAGATGAAGAAATGTATTTATAGTTGGTGAGTTTTTTATGGTATAAATATGGAAGGAAATATTTCCAAAAGGAACTTATAACAAGCTGAAGTACAAGAAGATTGGTTGGTGTAAAATTGTGAAAAACATAAATGATAATACTTATGAGGTAGAATTGCTAGGGAATATTTAAATTTGTCTAGTTTTTTATGTTTCAGATTTGTATTATTTTCATGGGGATGGTGTAGAAGGGGATTTTATTAACGAATTAGTAGATTGGAGGTAGCATGTTATGGTGAAGATGAAAGAAGTGGATCACATTATAGATAAGAAAACAATAGACACGTGACATGGGAAATAAAATAAATATTTGGTACATTTGAAAGGACTAGACCAAGAGGAAAACACTTGGGTCACAAAGTGAGATATTAAGAAGTTGGATGTAAATAAATGAAAGTAGTTTAAAGAAGATAACTTGCAAGATCTATGTTTTTTTCAAGCAGGGGAGAATGATGTGCCAAAATTAGCAGGAACTTGAAAAGGTCATAACTTGTGCTCTAGGTGTCTATTTGATTTTTTTTTAAACCACATGTTTTGATGAGACAAACACATTGGTCAACCTTCCCTATTCGTTGGAGAAATTTTTGGTACATTTTCGAGCCCAAAATATTCCATCTTGAGGTGAAAAATTAGGATTTAAGTTGTAGTTTGTTTTTTTCCTATTTTAGGGAATTAGTTAAATTTAATCTATTACTTGTATTATGAATTGGAAATTTGGAAATTTCTCTAATTTAGGCATTTAGAAGATGCTTGTAAATTTATATGCCCGTATCAATAAGCATGTGAACTTACTAAGAATAACAGGTTCTAGTAAACTACTAAAAATAGTATTTTCCACCACGTAGAGTAGATTTAGTCAAAGTTATTTAGAGTTTTCTTGGAAAATTCAGTTGGGAGTTGTTTTGCTAGTTAGGAAACATTGTAATTCACGACTCAATAACAATAAAGGAGATCTATTTTCTTTTGGAGTTCATATTATTTGCATTATATTGAGTTTGTTTAGAATTTAGCTACATTACATATGGGGTATTATGCAATTTTTGAAAAAAAAATCAAGAGGCTCCCAAAATTAACATTTCATAAAATAACAAAAACAAATAACACATTCAAACAATCCATTCAAACAAAATAAAAACATGTGTGTACATTTGAGGCTAGATCAGCCTTGGTGGTCAAAATCCTATATTTTAAACCAACCCAAGTGTTGCACTACATATATTCATGTAGCTCTCCAAGGTTATTATGTAATTATGTATAGCTCAAAAAACCACTAAGAATTCCCTTGTGCTTATTAATACAAAATAGTGGGCCAACTGAATTGTATAGAATGTACCCAATACGATAATAGTGAGATGTGATGTTCCTTATCAATGTGATGTAACCATTTTTAATTGAAACCATTTTAAATCCTTGGAGAGACTTTTTTCTTGATAAAACATAGATCTATGATATTTGCATTCTTGTAGATGCGTGAAGATGTACTCTTTGACTTGGATTAGTGATTCAAAATTACATTAGGGACTTCTCTATATGATTTTCAATTAATTTAGTGGAAATATTTAAACACCCTTAGAATCTTCATAGAACAATCTTTATAATAGTAGCTTGTGAGAATTTCAGGTGAGTTATAAAGTGGTACTGAATTTTTTAAATAGGATTCCGTAGGTGAGATATTATAATAAAGTTGAACTTAGGAAGATGAAAAATTATTTGTAGTTAAGAAGAGAGTTGGTGATTGTGAATTGGAAAGATTGTATAGGTTGACCTAGACTAGGCCATACATCTCGACCCTTCCACAATTTTGGATAGGAGAGAGAAACATAAAAAAAAAGATATTTATGTCATGAATGTCATATATTTTATGTTTCTTTGAATGAGTAATATTCCCAAAATTAATGAAAAAGAAGAGTGTAAAGATACAAAATTTACATAATTGCTAGAGAGATGAGGATATTAGATTATAAATGTCAGTATTTATCTTAGTAGGGATACCTAGTAAAAATTGTCATTACACAAGGATAAGTTAATAGATTTTAGTGTGTCCATTTTCCCACCCTTTAAGTGTGTAATTGAATATTACATGTTTAAAGGAAAAATAAAAACTTTGCACATGCAATTTGAATTTATTTGAAGGTAATTAATGATGTGTTGGTTTTGGTATGTTCCACAATGAAAATTGTAACATAAAGTGTAGTCAATGTCTATGATAAAATTGAACTTTAACTCATAATATAGCTAATACATTATAACTTTGAAAATTGAAAAATCTACACATGTAAAATTCTAAAGGAATACACATGTTCATTTTGTAGAGGGAGGATATCTTATTGTTGTTATAGCTTTTAGAGTAGGAATTTATTTTGTAGATTCTAGATTATTTTGGCTGATCACTATGTAATTGTTTGGCATATGAGATATTATAGAAAATGATGGATTCAAATTACGAAACACACATGTGCTTTGATGACTTCCCTATTTTAATAATTTATGAGAGAGGAGGAAATACCATTATCTAAATCTCATTGTGTTGCTTCGAGTTTATCCTTACTAGGGAATTAGGTTAGAGAAGAGGAGATAACATTATACAAACCTCGTAGGGTTTTTTCAATGCTCATCAGTATCAAAATTTATTTGCGAAGTGATAATTATAACTTAAAATGATATTTGTTGTATCTAATCATGAAATATCTCATTGCAATGTTTTTTTCCTTGTTGTTTTAGGTTAGTATTCCATTTTATAGATTTTAAATAGTTAATATTCAAGTATTTGAGAAGAGGGCCATTTCTCTCAAATTTATTTTAGCTTTTTGGTGGCTTCTCTTGTTTGAGATATTTTTAACTTATGGCGTTTGTAAGGTTTTCAAGGTCATAATTAGGTGTTATTCTAACACCAGTGATGATGATTTATTGGTACAAGGTCATATCTATTATCACTCATGTATTATTTAAGTTAAAGCCTTATTCAGTTGAGATTGAACCATTATGGCTACCTTTATTATATTCTTCATGGTTCATGAGGATTTATTCATCATCATAGTGAATTTTCTTATTGTTCTAAGGATTCACATGGGAATATTTTTTGTGTTCATTTAATCCCAATCAAAACCATCTATTTGGTTTCAAGTTCCATTGGTTCTTTTTTGTTGTTTATAGACTAATATTTATCATAATTTCATTTGGAATTCATATAGGTATGTGTGTTAATCAAGGTAATACTTAAATGGTAATTAGGTTTTGTGATTTATAATTAATATTGATCACATTTATTTTGAACATGATCTATTCAAATGAGAGAGCTTAAGACTAGTTTGACTTAGGTAGATTGTTATGTCTAGGGTATAGATGACCTTGGTTGATATGTTTTATTAGTTGATATTTGAATGGTTGAATAGGTTTTTAAATGTAGGTTATAGATTATATATCATATTTTAGAGTTCTAATCAAGTTTGATGGGATGTTGTGAATGATTGAGTATGGATTATAATATATATCATTTGGTTGAGAGCTAAATATGATTTTAGATAGTTTAGAAATATTAGGTTAATGTGCTTAAATAAAAACAAATTGTAAATGGGTGTTCAGTTATTGGTAACAAAATGATTTGTATGAAGTGGGTGTTGAATGTTAGAGAATGAAGGTTTGATATAGGTGTGATTTTTTGTTAATGAGATTTTATGATAGATAGAGATGATAAACAATTATTAAGATAATGTTTTTATTTAAAATTTAAGTGTGAATGTTTTTAAATGGGTATTAAACACATTTTAAAAATATAAGTAAGCCACAATCCCTATGCTAGTAGAAATGGTATGCAACAGGAATAGTAGCCCAATAGTATACCTCACATAAAATGGTGAAATATTGGTTTCCCAACCCTGACATTATGAGGTACATAGTTGGTAGCTTCAAGAATTTGTGTTGCATGCACTATCAATTGTTTTTGGCTGATAAGTATTATTAATAGGATGTACGAGACTCACTGTGTGTGTCCCTGAGTCATTATACATATTTAAGTGAATGATTTTACAAGATTATAGATTTTAGATACTTAAAAAATTATTTTCAATTTATTTTCAATTATTAAATCAATTAAAATTGTCTTGAAAATAGAATTAAAATGTTAAAACGCCAATAAAATGAGAGTAAAATGACACAAGATAGTCCAAACTAAGTGTTAACAAATTTAATCCAAACAATGTATGTCTTTGCATCAGGATAAGCTCATGAAAGGATCAATTACGCCCTTAATCACTCAGATGTGGAGAAATGGATAACACCCTCTAAGAGGATTTGATCTATCCTCACTATTTTAGGTTGTGCCTTTCAACCAAGGTAAGTGAACCCTTTTGTAGCCTGTTGTTTATGGAGGAGATGGAGATATCCTTCCTAATGAAGATGTTAAGGATACCTTGAAGAAGATATAATCAATGCAACAAAATCTAACTCTCACGAGTTGTCACTCTAGATAGTGGAGATATTCTCTAGGCAAGGTTCAGGCTACTAAAGACATTTGGAATCCTGATTGTTTCTCCATGTTTTGGTAGTAAAATTTGTGCACTTGTATACACACATGAAAAACAAGGGTAGTATGCATAGGATTAGTTGTTTTGAGTGAATTTGGCGTGAGGTGAAGAAGGATCAAGTTGATTATACCTAATCTTTGAAAAATTTTACAAAATGGAAAACTAAACCAACACAATGCCACATAGCAGCTAAAATGTTTCTTTAACAAGAATATGTGCTTCAATGGAGGCCTGGATTAGCACTTTTTCACACTATCTATGAGATTCTAACATGAAGGTTCAAGTTGGAAGACCCAAAAAACATGGAAGACCCAAAAAACATCAAGATTTGAGCCCAATCATGCCTGAGGTACACCCAGAGGCTTACAAACAATCTCTATCAACGGATAAGAGAAAAGTGATTTTATATCATTTATTTCACTCCCAGATGAAAGCTCTTCTAAGAAATGAAATTGCAGATGCCACTAAACTATCACAAGGATTGCGACCTATGTGATTAAGATATATTTCGACACAAGATTACAACAGGAACAAGAATAATTGTTTGTAGACATTCAGAAGTAAAGCCACACATTTTGTATAAGATCCACATAGAATAACTCCAATTTGATTAAATTTATCAGCAGGGGAAAGTTTCTAGAAAAATATCAGAGCTTGTCAATGGTTGTACACTCATAACCACCTTGACATGATCAAATTCATTACAAAAGAGATATAAAGGTTTCTCAATCAGCTTGCTCAAAAAGGGTGGGCTCTATCAAGCCTTTTTTCTATTAGGAAAATCAGTCCTGACCCCTCACACTCTAACCATTTACATGATAAATTTGTACCAATTATAACATTTACAATTGAGCCTATTCCCCCCAAAAATCTATACATTAAGTGCCACCAGTGCTTGTCATGATCATGATCGTGATTCCTAGAATCAGATCTGCAAAAATTCACGAGGTGCTCAGGCGGGCAGATCTCTTCGAACATCTCCCGCATTCAACTCCTTCCTTTGGTAGATCACTTTTCCCTTGTATTTTAGAACCAATTCCACCCCTAATCTGTCAAATTTGGTTCTTCACGTGCCTGGGAAGAAGAAATGGAAGATCAAATGAAGCCCAGAGGTCAGATCTCATCTTAAATGGTAAAAGTTGTCCCTGGATTTTCCTCACCCAACCAAGATATCAACATGTCTTTTGTTTTCCAAGGAAAGAAAAATCGGGTAGAATCTGACAGTTAGATTGCATATTAATGGTGAGAGATGTTTGCAGACCTTTCCCACAAAACCAATATACCAGATTAATGTTCCTCTTCATTTAGCATGAAGGAGACTCCAAGAAATGATAAAAAACCATCAAAATATGCATCCGGAAGAGTTCTGGAGTGAAAATGGCAGAAAAATCAGAAACAGATGCATAGCTGCTGTTGATTTCTATTTTGAATTTGGACCATCCATGTGGGAGATCTAATTTTATAACAAGCTCGGGGGCTTCCTTTGAATTTTTACAACCTTTTGAAAAAATAGAAATAATTCTATTTTACTTCACTCCTCCACCCTCGAGAAATGAGCCTGACACATGTCCTGAGGTGGGTCCCAAAGGAACAGTGACCAAATTCTTCTATTTCACCTTTTTTTGGAAAAGGGAAAATTTTCCAAGTTTTCTCCGCAGCTCCACCCTTGAAAAATGGGCCTGACACATGTCCCAATGTGGGTCCCATCAGAACCCTGTTTCCTTTTTTACTCTTAACTCCCTTATTCCATAAAAGGAAAATTGTCCAATTTTTCTCCGAAGGTCCACATCTCCTCCGTTGACCGTGGAAAAACTTTAACTATTCTCAGTCGGGTTTATGTTCCATTTTGATGTTTTACTCCTTCTTGTAGCAAGGGGAAAAAATCCAAGTTTCCCTCGATGGTCCACTTCCCCGGCTTTTGAATTTTCAAAGCTAACCTTGGGATCCTTTTTGTTAGGCCTGCAGGCCATTTTGATATTTTAATCCTTTTGATGACAAGAGGAAAAAAATCTAATTTTCCTCTGATGGTCCACTTCCCCGTCATTGACTAGAGCAATTTTTGACTTTTATCTATCAGGCCCATGGGTCATTTTGATGATTCCATCTCCTTCAAACATCAAGGGGAAAAAAATCCAAGTTTCCCCCACTGGCCCGCCTCCCCACCTCTTAACATTTTAAAAGCCAACCTTGACCTCCTCCTTGTTGGGCTTGTGGGCCATTTTGAGATTTTAATCCTTTTGATGACAAGAGGCAAAAAATCCAATTTGTCTACGATGGTCCACTTCCCCAGCCCTTTCACTTTTAAAACTACCACATGTTACAATAGCACATCTTGAGATGATTCACAAAAGTTGATACCTTGAATGAGAGTGGGTTTGTCATGTGTCATTATGGCGTAACTTCAAAAAACCTCAAGGATTCAAGATGATTTGGTGGGGGCACACTTCCATTTTATAATCTTACTCCACTTTTTCAAAAGGGAAAAACATTCAACTTACCTTTGAAGGCCCGCACCTCTACCATTAGCTTTGCCACATGTCCTCCTACAGAGTCAAAGTACGAATTTTTCCCTGCCACTTTAAAATTTATTTTAATCAAAGCCTGGTGGGGTTGCGGGGCAGGTTAATTTTATTTTCCAAAGTAGCCAAAAGAAAAAGTTGAAAAAACAAACCTGCCGCACCCCATCGAATCAGAAGAATCCATGTAAGCATCAAAAGAACCAATTAGAATTGAGCACAGCTACGGGACCAAATTTGCCTTTTTTCCAAAAAAGCAAAAAGTGATAAGTTAAAGGATTTTCCCGCTATCCCTTGACCAACAAAAAGAAGACGTGTGACCACTGAATGCCGAGGAATAATTTTTATAGGAAAAATACAACCATCAAATCGTCAAAAACACAAAAAATCACCATTCATGCCCAGAAACCCGATTTGTTTTTACTAAGGACAAGATTTTTTTGAAACATAACCATGTGAATCATGGTTTTGAGCATCTTTTGACCATGGGTTTTGATTTTCAAAGGCATAAAAATGTAAATTGATCATTCTTGAGCTTCCATGGTTGGGGAAAGATAGGGAAAACAGAAAAGCCCATGGATTTGGAAGAAATTAGGGAAAAAATAGGGAAAACTCAGAGAATCCTTTAAGGAGGGACATGAAAATGGTCAAAAAACACCCACATCAAGAGACAAAACATTTTAGAATACACAGATCGGAGGAAAATAATGGAAAATGGGGTGAAACAAATTTGAGCACCAACATCAGCTCCAACTTGGGGATGGGCACTCCCTTTGAGTGCCACAAGATAAAAGGTAGACCAACTGACAAAATATCCATTGGGAAAAGGATTCAACTTGTAGAGCACAAAACCAGGACCATCCCCCATAAATGAACAGAGAAGCCAGCAAAAACTGGCCACCGGGGGCCAGAACAAACAAGAACACGAAAGACAAAACAAACCAACAAACTTTACACTGTACAGATGATGTTCACATTGATTCTAGGGAATCAATCCAAGAAATGCTTCAAATTCCTTGCAATAACAGGAAATTTCAGAAATTCTCCATCCAAATCCTTCAAGAATAAGGTATGCTCACCAATCTGAATATCTATCGAGTAAGGGTCCATCCACAGTACATCAAATTTACCATGTTTGCCTTTATCTTCATGCCTACTATCCCATAACAGCATAAGACCTCCAACATTGAAAGCTCTTGGGGTGACCTTCTTGTCGAACAACTTCTTTAGCTTCTCTCTGAACTTTACATACATTTGGTGGGATGCCCTCCTTTCTTCATCAAGCTCAACAATCTAGTTAATGCGTGCATCATATGGACTTACCTCTTAATCTTCCATTTGTTGCATGAACTGATGTGAGGATAATTGCATATGTAGGGGAAACAAGGCTTGGGTTCCATACAAAAACTCAAATGGGATCTTTCTAATGGCTCTTTTAATAGTAATGTGGTCTACCTAGACAGTAAACTTCAACTGCTCACCCCATTTTCTCTTGTTCGGCTCCAAGGTTCTTCTAATAATCCTCAAAAAAAATTTATTACTGGACTCAGCTTGTCCATTTCCTTAGGGATTTTAAATAGATGCATATGTCAATTTGATCCCATATTCTTTACAAATTACCACCAAAGGTTTAGTTCTAAAGCTCATGGCATTGTAAGCAACAATCTTGACTGAAACCCCAAACCTATAGATGATAGGTTTCAATAGAAAATCCATTACAACTTGGTGTGTTGCTCTTTTGGTGGGAATTTCCTCCACCCACTTGGTGAAGTAACCAGTGGCTATAAGAATTCACTTATGGAAAGCACTTGAAGGGTCTAAAATCTCACCAATGAAATCCATTCCTCATGCTTTAATGGAGCTTCAATTGATACAAGATGTAAAGGAAGGGAGCCTGAAGGTTTGAGTCTTCTAGAGAAGTGTTGGAAACTCTCACATCTTCTAACCAACAAGGTTGTATACCTGAAAAGATTTGGCCACCAATAACAAGCCCTCAAGATCTTGTGTGCTATGACTCTTGCACCAAAATGCCCCCCACAAACTCTTCCATGTAGATAAGAAATTATCTTGGGGGCTTCTTCTTCAGTAATGCACCTTAAGAGGAATCTCTCATGGTTCTTCCAAGCTAACCCATAATCAGTAATGACATAATTTTGGGAATCCAACTTAAGGGTTCTTTTCTGGTTCTTACTTAAATACTCAGGGTAGTTTAGATCTCTAAGATAAAAAATTACATCTTTGTACCACTCAGAACTCATCAATTTTTCAAAAACATCTACCCTACCTTCGTCTACCTCATTTACCTCAATAGTTTGCAAGTTGCTCTCAGCCATAAGCTTAGCTAAGCCCAAGCATCTCACCAGCTTCATGGTTTGGATTTCCATGTCATATGCTTGAAAATTGTTTACCCATCTTCATCTTTTACTTGAGACTTCCATGTCTGATAAGATGTATTTCACCATGGTGTGGGGAACATAAGCAACAATCTTAGAACCAAAAATGTAAGGCCTGAAAAACTTTGTTGCTTTTACAAAGGAAAATCCTTTTTTTCCATAATAGTGTATTTACACTCAACCCCTTGCAATGCCTTACTAGAAAAGGCAATTGGCCTCTCTTCCCCATCATCATCCTTCTGCAGCAGTACAGAAGCAATAGTGTTTTCTAAATAAAAAGAGAACAATTGAAAGGCCCTCTTATAGTATGGAGTTTCTAGAACAGGTGCATGCTTTAGTGCCTCTTTAATCCCATTGAAATATTGGATGGAAGCCTCCTCCCACTTGATGACCTGGTCCTTCTTTAACATGGAAGTAATTTGAATGGTCAACTTAGAAAAATTTGATATAAATTTCTTGATGAAGTTTATCTACCAAAAGAAAGACTAAATTCCTTTCTTGGTCCATGGAATTGGGACCTTACTAATGGCCTCTACCCTTTCTGGATCAATCATCATCCCATCTTGTGACAGGATGTGGCCAAGAAAATTTTCCTTCTGCACTCCAAAATGGAAATTCTTTGGATTGAGTGAGATGCCATATTCTCTACATCTTATCAAAATCTTCTCCAAGTGTAGCAGGTGATCACTTCTCTTTCAAGAAAATATAGTTACATCATCTTGATATACCGCAAAAAACTCATTTATGTATCTAGCAAAAAAAAATCCTATTTCTCTTTGAAAGGTGGTTCCAACATTCATCAAACCAAAGGGCATCCTAACATATACATAGGTTCCCCAATGGGTGATAAAGGCTATTTTAATCCTCTCAAATTCCTTCACCACAACTTGGTTATAACCATAGAAACCATCTAGGGTAGAAAGTATCTCAGAACCAGTCACTAGCTACAACATGTTTTCCTTGTTTGGTAGAGGATAATTATCCTTCATTGATGCTTTGTTTAGATTTCTTAAATCCACACACAGCCTAATGTCACCATTCTTCTTTCTAATTGGTACTAGTATTGCAACCCAAGAAGAATACCTTGTGGGCTAAATAATCCCCTCATCCCTCATTTTCTGTAGTTCCTCTTGTAGCTTAAGAGATAAGAGTGGTTTGATTGGCCTTTGTTTCTTCCTGAAAGGCTTTGCATTAGACTCCAAGGGAATCTCATGTTGGAACAGATCCTCTCTGTATGCCTTTAGCTTAGAATAAGTCCAACCCATGTAGTCCTCATACTTTTTAAACAACTAGATGTATGACTGCTTCTCCTCCTTGTTAAGATTGCTGCCTAACCAAATTTTCCATGGCTTCTCCTTTGTACTAATATCATGCTCCTCAACATCCCTCTAGGCTTCCATATATCTATTAATAATGCAATTGGCATTATCAAAATTTGATTCAAGAGCAACAAGCCCTCAAGGAATGGTATTAGTCTTTAGATGGATGATTCCTTTACCAAACAAGGTTTCTTTACCCTCTACTATGCACACCATTGGTTCCCAATCAATATTCTGATCAGAAAACTCCTCTTTGTTTTGTAGAAATCTTCTTACCTGAGCATCATCATCAAAAACTTGCCAGTTTTTAATATTGTCAGGCATAAATGGCCTTGTTAACACCTCAACACCATATTCACAATATGGAGACACTGCACAATCATAAATTTGAGATCCTAGTACTACAAGTTTGTCTTCCATATCATTGAACTTCATATCATGATGCACAATGTTGAATGAAACAAACATCTCAATGAAATCCCAAACTGCATGTTTGTATTGTTTCATTCGCTAATTTTTTGTGGCGCACAATTTTCTGACTTGCTTTACAATTAATTATGAATCTCCCATGACAATTATTTCTTTGACACCATACTTCCAAACAATTCTTAAACCTAGCAATAACACCTAATACTCAGCAATGTTGTTATTGCACTCAAAGTTGAGTTTGAAGGAAAAAAACAATTCTTGACCTAGAGAAAACAGAACAACACTAGCACCATTACCAAACTTAGAGGAAGCTCCATAAAAAAATAGAGTCCAAGGAGAGCCCGTTTGTTCAAGGAATTTACATTCTTCAATCTTGTGCTCCTTTCCATCAGCAAATCCTACAAAGTTATCAATATCAACACTTGTGTACAATAGTTCATACGATGCATTGTTAGGATCTTCCATAAGGTGTAACATCTTATTTTCCTTATACAACTTGATGAGGCTTCCTTCAATTGGTATGGTGGCATGGGAAATATCCATTTGAACACTCCCACGAACAATTGCAGCCAATTTTATAGAAAACAACATACCCCACTTGGCTGGGCAATCAAAAATAACTACATCAATCTTCAAGTCCCTACCTAGATAGGCAGCAAGTTATAACACTAGACCCTTCACACATCCACCTCTAGCACCTCTCTAGAATCCATGGTAGTACACTTCCCATATGTTGTTTTTACTTTGATATTCAGCTCATTCATGACTTCTAGAGGCATAACATTGCATGATTCCCCTGAGTTAAACATACAATTGTGTAACAATCTATCTTTAATAATAAAAGTGATGAAGAATGGATCCACATTCACCTCAGAATCTACCAAGGATGTTCCCAAATAAACCTCAGGTGGTTCATCTAGCTCTTATAACACTAGTGGTGCTTCTAGTTCTTCAATGATTGGAAGATTCTCTACAATGTTTATGTTTCTACCTAGGGCATTCTTCTCCTCTTTCAGCCCCAAATACTCAAGAGCCCATTTTTTGTGCTCAGGAATCCTAAGCAACTCAACAATTGGAATTGAGATCTTGATCTGACTCAAGACTTGGGAAATATCTTTATGGATAGACTTTGGCAAGGTGGAATTGGAAGGAAGGTTGACACACTTATTAGGTGGCATAGGATTTTTTATAGCTTGGGCATGAGGAGGGTTATGATTTTTTTTTGGGATAGCAAAGACCTTAGCATATGCATCTTTCTTAGGAGCCTCTTTAGGAATATTGGAGAGTAATGGAGATTTTGGCTTGGCTTGAGGCCCTATCCCTTTAACAACCCTACTTCTTGTGTTGTATTCCTTCTCTTGAGCCACTACAACATTCACCAATAATTTCCTGTCTTCCTTAGATGGGATTCCTCCATCATAATTCTTTATGATTAAAGTTCTCAAATATTCAAAGTCATTATTGGGAAATTTATAATCTTGTATAGTATCTATTTCTAAAATATGTGAGGGAGGAAGAATGGGTACCTGGTGGATGCAATCCCAAAAATCAGTAGCAGTTCTAGCACTTATTACTTCAGTGGAAGTTTCCCCTTATTGTGAGCTTGTGGAGAAACCCATCATGCAATCATCATCATCATTATCATCACCAAATTCTTCTTCTTCTTGCTTGATCTTCCTCACATGGAGCATGGGGCATGAAACATCTGTCACACCAATCAATGACATCTGTATCCTCCACAACAACAACTCTGGGCAGCTAAAGGATCAGGTACCATTCTATTTTCCCTAGCCTAGGACTGTTTATTTCCAAATCCAATAGGTCCCTTACCTCTATCATCAGATCTATGATCATTTCTATGATGAATTGTAAATCTGTCTTGGCCTTGTTGCTTGTGTTGACCTTGTGAACTCTGCCCAATCCCTTTTTCTACCCAAGCTAATTTGTATGATATTTCTTTGAAAGCCCCTATGCCAAAGTTTTCTCAACTTCCTCCAAATCAGTAGCCTTACTTGTTTAGAGGATTTTCTAGGTTAATTATTTTTACACCCTCCGTTTTTGGAGGCTTTCCAATTGCCTTGATATTATTCTCAATTTTTTGAGCCATGGTGAATGACCTGCCTCAAATTAGCAGGGTTTTTGTCCCTCAAGTAGTAAGCATCCTTTTTATCAAATGCATCTGAATATTTGATCAAACATGATTCATCACATGGCCTTATCCTAACAGGAAATATCCTCAAGGTCTTATTAAACCTTGTGTTGAAATCATGTACTGACTCATTAGGATTCTTCTTGATGTTTTCAAATTATGTCAAAAGAAACCTAGGATCAGCTCTATCACCATACTACAATCTAAATGCATTGCTCATCTATGTCCAAGAATCAATGGAATTATCTAGAAAAGCTTTATACCAGTCCCTTGCATCCTCTTCTAAAGTATGGATAAACAGTTTGATATATACATCTTCATGTTCAATCTCAAAGTCTTCCATCATATTGATAAAAAGATTTAGATGTTGATCACCAGTTATAGCGTTGTTTCCTTGGAACTTGGGTAATATTTGTATCTTAGCTCCTTGGGAACTAGATTTGGGTAACCAGCCATCCCTGTAAAATTTATAGGACCAAAGGTGTTTACAACAAATGGAGGTCTGGGTGGGGGCTGGGCCATGTTTTTTTGAGGAGATGACCTGAAGGGGTGATAAATTGATAAGGGGCAGAGGGTATTTGAAACATAGGAGTATAAATTTTAGAATGGATACCCCCCAAAGGCCTTGTTTCTTGGAAAACCCTATCAAATTTTGAAAAGATAGGGACATAATGAGAAGAAAACTTTTAAAAATAAAATGAAGGCCCCTCTCCAGTTGGAGAATTCAATTCCACATAGAGGCTACATAATTTAGAAGCACTTGAATGGTAGTATTCAATGATAGGCTGATTACTTTCATCAATGGAGATCCCTTTTCTTGTCTGCTGATCTCCAACAACTCTCCAGGATTTTCTTCCTTCTGACTTTATTTTTCCTAGCTCTGGAAATAATGTCCTAGTAGGATCCCTAGCAAAGAAAAATATTCTTCCTTCAAGCTTTGCAAAGGTTAGCAAAAAATTTCACTTGATAGAGATTAAGACACTTGTAATTATCAAGAATCAGATCAACAGGGAGTCACCACTAAGGATTTCCACCTTATTTGTTTAAATGCACTAAAATATGATCTGTCAAATGTATGTCAATACTAGAACTGGAAATGGGATAATCTAACTTTTCTGTACCCAGATTTACCAATGAAAGCTAGTGCACTAGGTGTGTAAACTGAAATAGATTGCACACAACACTTGAATAATTTTTATATAAGAAGTGAAAAAATGTTTACACCAGGTATAAGAAGTATTTGAACTGCATTATAACCACAGTGTCCCCTGTAACAATAGCTAGTATCGAGTGTTGGTACCCAAATTGATTCTCCTACAGAAGTTGAGCAACATCACAGGTTTGGCAAGAAGCTTAGAGACAAGATATATCATGATGAGTCATTTTGTAGCTAGGGATGAAATCTAACTGGCTCTTAATCACTCAGATGTGGAGAAATGGGTAGCATCCTCAAGAGGATTTGATCTATCCTCACTATTTTAGGTTGTGCCTTTCAACCAAGGTAAGAGAACCCTTTTGTAGCTTGTTGTTTATGGAGGAGATGAAGATATCCTTCCTTATGAAGGTTTTTAAGGAGACCTGGAAGAAAATATGATCAATGCAACAAAATCTAACTCTCACGAGTTGTCACTCTAGATAGTGGAGATATTATCTAGGTAAGGTTCAGGCTACTAAAGACATTTGGAATCCTTATTGTTTCTACATGTTTTGGTAGTAAAATGTTATGCATTTGTATACACACATGACAAACAATGGTAATATGGGTAGGGTTATTTGTTTTGAGTGAATTTTGTGGGAGATAAAGCACAGGGTAAAGTTGATTATACCTAATCTTTGAGAAATTTGGCAAAATGGAAAACTAAACCAACAAAATGCCATAGAGTAACTAAAATGTTTATTTATCCAGAATATGTTGTTTCAATGGAGGCCCAGATTAGAACCTTTTTTCATACAACCTCTGAGATTATAACATGAAGGCTCAAAGTTGGAGGACCCAAGAAAACATCAAGATTTGAGCCCAATCACACCTGATGTACACACAGAGTCTTATAGACAATCTCTATCAACAAATGAGAGAAATGTTCATTTTAAATCATTTATTTCATTCCCAGATGAAAGATCTTCTGAGAAATTAAATTGCTGATGCCACTAAAACTATCAGAAGGATTGAGACTTGTGTGATTGAGAAAAATTTTTAACACAAGATTGCAACATGAAAAAAGAACAACGATTTGCAAACATTCAGAAGTAAAGTCACACATATTTGTAATAAGATACACATACAAAATAACTCAGGTTTGATTAAATTTATTAGAAGGGGAAAGTTTTCTAGAATAGTCTTAGAGCTTGTCAATGGTGGTACACTCATAGCCACCTTAACATGACCAAATTCAATACAAAAGAGATATACAGGATCCTCAATTAGTTTCTCAAAAAAGGATGGGCTCTATCGAGCCTTTTTCTATATTCAGAAAAATAAGTCCTAACCCCCTCATATTTCAACCATTTGCATGATAAGTATGAGTGCCATTTTATAGCATTTTACAATAGAGCTCTTTCCCCCCCCAAAAATCTAGATATTGAGTGCCACTAGTGCTTTATCAATGATCACGATCGTGATTCCCAGAATGAGATCTGCAAAAATTCACCCGGGTGCTTAGGGAGGAAGATATCGTCGAAAAACTCCCACATTTCCACTCCTTCCTCTGAAAAAATCACTCTTCACATTCTATTCGCTCCAACCACTTACCGCCCCTAGTCTGTCAAATCTATGGTTCCTTGCACGTGCTCAGGAAGAAGAAAATTAGAAAAATTAGTTTCGAGCCCAGATAGTCAGATCTCATTTTAACTGGCGAAATATGTTCCCAGATTTTCCTCACCCAACCAAGATATCAACAGGTCTTTTGTGTGCCAAGGAAGAAAAATCGGAACTAATTTGACAGTTAGACTACCTATATAATGGTGATCTACATTTAAAGACCTCTCCCTCCAAACTAGGATACCAGATTAATGTTCCTCTTCATTTGGCATGTAGTAGAATACCAAGAAATGTTAAAAAGACCATCAGAATATGCATCCCTAAGAGCATCTTCATTAAAAATGGGTGGGAAAATGGGTTTCACACTGCACAAGTTGTCATTGATCTCTACTTTGAATTTTGGACTCATCTATGTGGGGAGATTCCATTTTCAAAACAATCTCTGGGAGGGTTTCTTTGACTCTTTACAACCTCTTTTGGAAAAATGCGGAAAAAAATTCTATTTTGCTCTATACCTGCGCCCTTGAGATATGAGCCTGAAACGTGTCCTAAGGTGGGTCCCAAAGGAACCACAGCCAAATTCTGATATTTCACCTCCCTTTTGGAAAAGGGAAAAGTTTCCAAGTTTCCCCCGTAGCTCTGTTCTTCCGCTTCTAGTCTCTGATGTGGGTCCCAACGGAAACACGCCTCCGTCTTTGCTTTTATCTCCTTTGTCCACAAAAAGGAAATTTTTCTAGATTTCCCCCGGGGGTCCGCACCTTTGCTGCTGACTAGGGAAAAAAATTGACTATTTCTCTGTCAAGTCTTTGGGCCATTTTTATTTCTTAATCCTTCTCGTAGCAAGGGGAAAAAAATCCAAGCTGCCCCCGATGGTCTGCTTACCTATGCCTTTGTCTAGGGACAAGCCAACCTTGGACTCCCTTCTCTGTCGGGTTATACGAGGCCATTTTTGAGGATTTAAATATTTTTGATGATCAATGCAGGAAAAAAATCCAATTTGCCTCCGATGGTCCGCTTCCCTAGCCTTTGAGTTTTTAAAGCCAACCTTGGGCTCCCTTTTGTCAGACCTGAGGGCCATTTTGAGATTTTAAGCCTTTTGATGATAAGAGGCAAAAAATCCACTTTTCCTCTGATGGTCTGCTTCCCCGCCTCTTTGAATTTTCAAAATTCCACGTGCCACAATGACGCATCTTTAGATGATCCCCAAAAGTTACGACCTTGAATGAGTGTGGGCTCGCCACATGTCATTATGGTGCAACTTCAAAAAACGTTAAGGCTTCAAAATAATTTGGCATGGGTTCTCTTCCACTTTAGAATTTTACTCCATCTTTCCAAAAGGGAAAAATTTCAATTTACCTCCAAAGTCTGCACCTTTGTCATTAGCTTTGCCACATGTCCTCCTGTGGGGTAAAAGTAAGACCTTTTCCCCACCACTTAAAATTTTCTTTAATCAAAGCCTAGTGGGGCTGTGGGGCAGGTTCAATTTTTTTGCCAAAGTAGCGAAAAGAACAAGTTGAAAAAACAAACCCACCATGCCCCATCCAATCAGAAGACGCCACATAAGCATCAAAAGAACCAATTAAAATTGAGCGGAGCTATAGGACCAAATTTTCCTTTTTGCCAAAAAAGTAAAAAGCGATAAGTTAATCATTTGTCCATCGTCACCTAACCAACCAAAAGAAGCCTTGTGATGAATGAACACTGAGGAATAATTTTGATAGGAAGAAGACACCCTTTATATTTCCAAAAACATATAAAAATTACCGTTCATGCCTAGAACCTGATATTTTCGTTGAGCACGAGAATTGTTTGAAACAGAACCAAGTGAATCATGGTTCCAAGAATCTTTTGACCATGGGTTTGTATTTTCAAAGGCATACAAATGTAAATCAATCATTCTTGAGTTTCCATGGTTGGGGAAAGATAGGGAAAACAGGAAAGTCTGTGGATTTTGTAGAAATTGTGGCAAAATTAGGGCAAACTTGGAGACTCCTTCAAGGAGGAACATGAAAATTGATTTTGCAAACAATTCTAAGCATTTCAAGTGAAGGTAGAATCTTTCAAAATACCCACATCGAGAGACAAAACATTTCATAAAACATAGATCAGAGGAAATTAATGGCAAATGGGGTGAAAAAAATTTGAGCACCAACACGGCATTAAACAAGCCCCTCGAGATTAGTATGCCAAGATGGACTCCTTTTACTTGCATTAGGGTTCACTCAGTGTAACTCTGACCCAAATGTGCATATTTTGCGACAGGATGACTCCATGTTTATTCTTGTTCTCTATGTTGATGACTTGTTGATCATGGGTAGCTCTTCCTTTATCATTGATTTTGTGAAGATCTCTTTGGCCAACAAGTTCTCCATGTCTGACTTAGGATTGCTTCATTACTTTCTTGGGATCCAAATTTCACAATCTGACTTGGGAATTACAATCTCGCAGCCTAAGTACGTACTCTCTTGATTTGCTTTCTCGGTTTCACATGGCTGATTGCAAGTCCTCACCTACTCCTTTTCTTTCTGGGGTCAAGTTGGTTTCTAATTGCTCTTTCCCCTTGGTTGATGGTACCCTTTATTGGCAATTTGTGGGGAGCTTGATCTACCTTACTCACACTTGGCCAGATCTATCGTATGTTGTTGGGATCGTGTCCAAATTTATGCAGGAGCCTCATGAGCTGCATTTAAAAGAAGCAAAGTGGATCCTTCACTATGTTCGTGGCACTCACATAGATGGTATTCATTGCTTAGGAGGGACTGAGATTGACTTGGTTGGATTTACAAACTCAGATTGGGCCGGTGATCTAGATCATCGGAAGTCTACCTCAGGCTACAGTTTCATTCTTGGCTCAGGTCCTATTAGTTGGTCCAGCAAGAATTAGAATGCCATTTCCATATCATCAACAAAAGTAGAGTACAAAGGAGCAGTTAACACTACCACAGAAGCTGTTTGGTTAAAGGGTATCTTGACCAAGTTTGGCATCCACTTTCAGTGGCCTACCATTATCTATTGTGACAACATGAGCACTATCTTGATTTGTAGAAATCTAGTTCAACATCAGTGGATAAAGAAGATTGAGATTCACATACACTTCATATAGGAGCCGATACATGAAAACATCATCGACATACAGTATGTTCAGACTGCTGATCAGGTTGTAGACATATTCACCACTACAACATATTAGATCTTTTACCACAAATTTTCAACAATATTTTTGTGGTTATATACTAATCCAAAAATTTAAATTGTGGCATTAGAAATGTATCTCATCCACATTTTAATATATTATTGTTGTTTTTGTATAATTCATTATAATGCGGATGGTCCACAATTCATACAATTTATAGCTAACCTACATTTTTTAATTGTAGATTGCCCACATTTTCGTGATGTTTGTAACATTTCTATAATTTTTTTTGTTGGGATTCAACAATTTTCACGAAAATGTGGTTTTTCTATAGATTCAATCTTTATAAAAATTCCACAATTTTAAATTTTGTATCTCTCATCAATGTTATATTTGTGGAAATTTCAACAATTTTTTTCTACAATCACCCTTACCACATAAAAGTTGTAGGTGGAAGCTACAACTTGATTGCCACAATGATTAATCGTGAAGTTATCTTTTTCTTAATTGTGTAGAAAAATTACTATTAACAACCAATTTCACATTCATTTAAATAATTGTTTATGTAGATTTTCTACATTTAAAACACACACAAATATCATTTTTATTATAAAGAAATGTTTACTATTAATATTATATAATTTAAATAAAACTACTTATCAATCTAAATATTTTTTTCTTCTATATATGGGTTCATTTTTAATTTCAAAGAAATATTTAACTATAACATAAAATAATAATTTAAAATATCAAAATAAAATACAATAACTACTTGTATCGAATAATATAAAAAAATATACAAAACTTTCATATATAAACTCCACAAAAGCCCTTTGGAAAGTGGAAATATGAGAAAACCATAACACCTACTGAAATAATAACTATAATCAACAACTATCAATACAATTTCTAAAAAGATAATAAAAATAAACAATGGCAATGAGCTTCACCAAATGAATCAGCCATGTTTCAAATACATATCAAAACATTTCCTTCTTAATAACATCTACAGATTTCAAATACATATAATATAAAAAAGCATGGGACATTTCCTTCTTAATAACATCTACAGATTTCTATTAATAACATTGGTTAAAATTTAGTGTAATATAAAAAAGCATGAAATTAATAACTTGTGACAAACATACTCTGAGTAAAGAATACAATCCGGTTAGTTTATTTCTTACCCTTATAAACATATTAAAAGATAACTCGCTTGAAAGTGGAAACGATAGAGGAGACCAAGGTTATACCAACACAAGTAAAAATTGTTAATTTACAAATATGAACTAAAAGATTCTATTTATTCGTCATCCATCTAGAAGTTTTCCAACCTATGTTGGACACCTTTACAACACAAAAATAGGTGTGTGAGGAACACCTCACCGCATAACAATCTTATGTAGGTAGACTCAATACCACTCTTGGGTTTTCTTGCAAGACACACCAATAATATACACATGGCATTTGATGTCTTCTTATATGTCAACACTAGCAACTATGTAAATCCATGTCACTCCCACCATAAGGGCATGTCACTAGTGTTATTCATGGTGAAAAATTCTAGTAGCTTGGTCCTCATAACATCTTTGATGGAACTCTAGTACCCCCAATACTAGTCAATAACTCTATTCTGACATGGAGACCCCTTCTCTCTTTTGTTTTCACCGCCAAATGGTCCTTTGGGTCCTTCGTGAGAGTGTAATTACAACATGAATCAAATCTCCAGATCTTTCTTCCTCGTACAGTAGTCTTCCCTTCACACTTGCGATCCCTCTAAATTAAAGAAGTGAATTTGAAGAACCATGTGGCTATTGCTGGAACTACGTTCAGGATTGGAATCCTTATAAAGGTGTTGATTCATTGGACATGATTGTGCGTCTGAAGATCCTTCCACTTATAGACCTCAAAATACATCCGTAACCAACCAATTGGAAGGGCATTTATGGACTTCGATTCTTCAAACTATAACAAAAAACTGATAAGAGAAATAGCATTAGAAAAGGGCAGTGGAGACATTAAAATTCATAATATTTCCACATCTATTGGTAGCAGGATTCCCAATGACAACGTCATAATCTTATTGTGGGCATTATAAATATGCAGTCCACGCATGTTGTTATTATAAATGTACATCAGTAGTGAGGGCGGCCAAAAAGTTCGTCTTCTTGAATCATAAGAAGGAGAAAACAGTCAAGGAAGAAGTCGAATCATAAGCACAGAATGTCCCTTTCCATGAACACAAATTGGTTTCGAATCTCTAACCTTCATATAGAATCGAGCATTCGACTTTGAAGGGTCCTAGAAGGTCAACCATTTCCATGGACGCTTCTTCTTCATAAATCCTCCTAATAACACCTTTACTTCTTTTTTCTCGAGTCTTGGAATCTAGTTGTAAAGTCAGGAAAATGTACTTAGAGAAAAAATTAATGCTGACATGACAAAAAATGGAAGCAAAAATTAGGGTTTGAGGGGAGAAAACGGAGGAGTGATTGCAGTCGTTGGCGTTCCCTTGTGCGAAAGGGAATGGGAAAATTGAAATGGTTGGAGCGTGGAAGGTGGAACTGGAGTGGAGATGTTATGTGGGGCCATATAATTTTAAGTGGTGAGCGGTCATATGCAAACTTGTGGTGGGTTGATGGTGGTTGCAGATGGGCATGTCGCAAATACAAGTAATTTTGGGCATCGGTTGAGATTCGGAGGGCAAATCAATATGTGTAAATAGGGATCATATCATCTTTACAAAGACATGTCTTTGTCTGCCTTAAGGTCTCAAGGGAGCTACACATCGCAATAAGACAAAAAAAAACTTACATAATTAATATATATAGAAATAAAATCAATACAAATAAAGTGGAAATAAAATAGAACACAGAGAGGTGTGATCGCTATTATGAATTTTTTTTTGGTACTTTAACCTGACAATCAATGCATCCTACCATTGCTCTACATAAAAAATATGTGAATAAACTAGAAGAGATAGAAATCATGGACACACAGTTATATTTTAGCTTTATAGAAACATCCCTGTAATTTGGTGTGTTGAAAGGCGTGCATTGCCTACCTAGCAATTTCTTATCAAGTTGGAAATTTGATATGATAAGCATTGAACTGAATTGAACATTCATTTACAAAAATTGGAGCATCGTTGGAATGTGATAACAAGAAACAAATCAACTCTAATAAATTGACGGAGGACGCAGAGATTCGGGCGGGAATCAGGGTATTGAGTTTCACGGATGTCTTCAGCAACATAGAAAATCCAATGAACAAACAAATTCACATTGTTGACATTAGATCCGAGCTCCAAAAGATTTCAAAATGTATTATTTGAATTGAAGCAATGTCTTTGCACTGCCAAAATAACTAAATTCCTCACGATTTCGTTTAAAGCCAAGTTTGCCACACCATTTTTAACAATGAGAAACCTTCATATCAAACCCGTATAGTGATGTGAAGGTGAGAACAAAGCAATTTGTAGGAAATGGCTTTCTCAGATTAGATATTTGAATAAAATGATAATTGACAAAACACTATGATCTCTAAACAGAAAGCCTTAAAATAAGCCCTCAAGATCTCCAAGATTTAAAATGCTTCAAATGGGTAAGTATTTATGATAATTTTACATATAATATTGTTCCCCCATTTTGATTTGAGTAAATCACAATGACTCTCTTGTCTTCATTATGATTTCGTTTTGATTTAATGTATAGTATGTAAGATGCCAAGATCCTACTCTCCTGTTCAAAATAGATATAAATGAATGGGTTAAGTTCTTCTCATAACACAGATTATTAATAATACAAAATTAAAATCTATTTTATAAAACTACTTTATAGTATTTCAATCTCTAATTAGTATTTTCTATTTTTGGTGATTTTTATCATCTATTTAAATTTTTAAGCATTTATTAATTTGTATAAACTTGTAGAAAACTTGTTGAATGGATTATTCTTTAAAACTATAAAATTATAGTGTAAAAACTCTAAATATTGAGTTATGTTTTGTTTTAACAATTGTTTTATATAAAATATTTATTTGGCATTTCCACAATTTTTTTTGTATAACATTCATGGATTATTTTATGTGGCATCCCTACATATTGTTATTATAAATTATTAATTTATTTATATTTATTTCAAAAATAGTATATAAATTTAGTAGATATTATTTAAATTACAGTTTTGAAAAATCAAAATAAATGTGGATTTTCCATAATAGATGTTTAGAAATGTGGGTTTTCTACAAGTTTTTACAAGTATATTAAAATTGTGGAATATTTACAGAAACTTAAAAATAAGTAATAAAATTATTATAGAGATACCACAAATATTCTACAATTCTCTTAAATTGTTGAAATTTTGTAGAATGATTCTAGTAAAAGTGCTTGTTTGTTGTAGTGCACCAAGCCCTTCACTGAGGTGAAATCTCTTCACTTATGATCTCTTCTTGGGGTGAGGTATGTTGCAGCTGCCCATCTTCTTCGGGATATATAATCCTCTTTCTTCTCCTCTTCTTCCTTCCAGAAAGATGTTGTTTGTATATGGGTACCTTATCAGACCTTTAGTTGCTGGGCCCCATCGACACATTTTTCTTAGTTTTCTAGGGGAGTCTTCTTTTCTGTTTTGTCTTACCATGACCTCTACTTTGGCTTTGATGAAGGGGGGGTGTTGGTGTGTGTGACTTGCCTAGTCATTGTCCACATCACATGGTGATTCATCTCACCTTGCGAGAGTCATAGGTCATTTGGGAACCAACTTATGTGGTGGCTCCTTTTGTTATTTCTTTCCATTGGATATGTTACCTATGACTCTGTCTACCCATGTTTATGAGGGAGGGGGAAAAATAGACCCAACAGTCATTCTCTAGAACTGTGTGTTCTTCCCAGCTCCTGCTCTACCCTCTCCATCCACGTCAAACTCCTGCTCAAGGGTAGAAAATTATTCTGATTCTAGTTCCAGATAAATTGATATCCAAGGAAAAACTAGAATAAATTCTTAAATTTTTTAATGAAAGCACATGTTAGGTATGTAGTGTTCAACATGCTAGAGTAGTTTGATTCTTTCTTTGGAGGCAAGCCCTAATGTATCTTGCAAAAAATAATGTGATGTAATTACATATTTTTTGGAAGATTTTATGTCACTTTATATTTTGAGATATGGCCCAATAGTATTATTGGCCCTTTTTGAAATCATATTATATACACTATAGTCTGATATAAGGTCGAATATAATCATTTTTTGAATAAAAAGTCTACTTTAATTATTTTGCACTCTCATTATTGGATAGACTATGTTTTTTAGGTTCCTTGCTGATGTAGCATGTGAAATATAGCTTTGGTTTTTGATTTGGCATGGACTATAGTGGATATTTAATTATTTTAAAAATAATCATGTCCCCTCCTCACGATGGATTGACCATTCCATTTGATATTTTGATGGCTTTGTAGTAACTCATCTAAAGATAGGGTTCTCATAATGCTTTCCATATTGGTACTTTTATCATCCCTAGTACAGTTAGGCTAAATTTGTGGTTGGATGGTTGTTCTCATCGGTAACCATTGATTATGGGACCTTTTGATCTGATTCATAGGATTCTTAAATCTCTCTAACTAGGGTTTCACATTTTGTATAACCATGGGGTTTTACACCGTCAAACATTAATTTTTGTACCTTCGATCCTGAACCATCAATCCCAACCAATGGGTGAGTTAGGTTTCACTATGGTTTAGTTGTGTTCATTCTATGCACCATAGATATTTATACTTTTATATCTATTCCGTCAATCCCCATCACACTTATTGAGTTAGGTTTCATTGTGAGTTACTTTGAGCTATGTAAAACTTCTCAAAACCTAAATTTCCTTTCATTTTCCATTCAAGTTTGTAGGGAAAATACCTAGAAAATTTTTCATCCACCACCATTTTTATGTTCTTAGAAGCTTGGTAACTCTGTAAATTTATATTTTTTTGAGTTATGAGGGTGAAAATTTTGGTTCTCTAACATTTTTCTAAGCTAGTCAGCTTCTCTATAATAACTTTGTGGTTATTTTGGGCTTGTCAAGCTCTTTGTTTCTTTTGATTTAATGCATAGATTTTTTTTTCTTCATGATATGATCATTATCTATTTGATGAAGGAAAGGTAAGCTCTTATTTTTTTAGCACCAAAATTCATTCGTTCTCATCGTTCTTTGACTTCATAGCACTAAAACTTTGTATTTTTGCATCTCTTCCGTGTTTATATGCTTGAAATTTGTGAATATGATCTTGAAGATGTTTCATGGTGGTCCTTTTGTTGTATATTCTATTCCTTACCAAGGGTTTGAAGAACTTGAATTAAACTAGTGAGTTCTTTGTTCCATTTTGACTTATTGCTGTAACCATTTAATAGATATGATAAATAAAGATATTATCCATGTCTGTAATGAATGCTTACTTGGCCTTATGTTAGTACCTTACAATTCTGAAACACTGTTTGTCTACTTGATTTGGGCCTTAACACTTTAGCTCTGAATTTTTTTTAACCTTCGAGCTTATTAGTTTGACTTGGGTGGTCGTTATTCACTTATACTCACCATTTCCGTTACTCCATACTTGGAGTCTTCTTTTTATATACATTCATATTTGTATTTAAGCCATAGATTCCATTGTTATTGACTTTTAATTATTTTAATAGAAACATTCTTTTTTTGAATCAAACCCTCAATCTATTGCATTCATTTCAGGTTTCAGTGTTTGTTGTACATAGTTGTGCCTTAGAAACCATTTCAATTTTTTAAGTTATAATTTAATATTGATTTATAACTTCCTATGAGTTTTAGAAATGGTGTATGCTTACTTAGATCTGTTACTTTTGAGTTGTCATATCACTGTAAACTCTGAAGAATTTAACTTTTCTGAATAATCTTACCTCCTTTCACTATGTTTTTATATTTGAATTTTAAAATATATTTAAAATAATCTATTTGAGACTCTATTGTCTCTTCCTTAAAATGTGGATGCCTTTATGTATGTGAAGCTATAATATTCTTGTATAGTTGAAGGTGTCATGAAATTTTATCCTTAAACATTTAACTCAAATCCTTTGGTACTAGAAATTTATCAACCTTTCTCTTCTGGTAATTGATTTTTTGCATTATCAAAGTAATTCTCATTATGAACTTGTAATTTGAGTAATTTGTCCTTATATTTCATACTTTCTACTCAATGTCATTTTTTTGAGTAGTTTATTTTGATCCTGAACTTCCAGAACATCTTTTCTTTGATTTTTACATTGATTTCACTATGGAGGACAATAAGTTGATAAATATTCTTTCAAAAGAAATTATAAAACTTTTATAACCATCTAATTTGTACTCCAATTGATTTGATCACTGTATTGAAGCTAATTTCCATATGAATGCAACATTGTGATTAAAATTCCTTTTGAAATCAATAATAGAATTGCAAACTTCATGGGTCGCTGTAATGAAACATTTATTTGCTTCGAAATTTATTTATATTTGAAATGTATGCAACTTAACTCAAGTTTTAGTACTTTTATTATTTACTATATGATGCTTTTGATTGTTGAAAAATTATTAGAAAACATGTAACTCAAGTTTGTATTTAAATAAAAATCTATTTACCCTTAAATTTTTTTTTTTCAAGTTACGTAACGGGCTCAAGTCTGTATGATTTTTGATGTTATATTTTCCTAAAAAATCAGCTTGTATCTTGATTCTTTGATTCTACGGTATATAGATATTTGAAGACATACAATACATATAAAGTCTGAACATGAACCAATCTCTTCAAAATTACCATCTTCCTTATTTCAATTGTACTTTAAACTCATTATCACTTTGTACTTGGGTATTCATATTCTGGAAAACATTCTCTGTTGGTCACATGATCAATAAATCAACTACTAAAAGTAGCCATTTTTGGTAACAAAAAATCTAAACTTGTACTTCCTTACTATTTAAGCTAAGTATTCTTGATGGTGTCCTTCAGTAACTATATATAATAACTTTCTCATTTTAAAATCATGTTAACAGTGATTGTACCACTTCACTTCCATTACAATTAGATTTGTATCTTAATTCTATTTTTCCCTTGATGTATACTAGGATTTAATGTTGTTGAAGATATTATTTCTTCTTTTAGATATATACCTCTAAAACTTGCATTCAAACTTTTGAAGGGTATATTGTAGCATGCTTTCTGAAAGCTTCTTTGATTTAAAATTGTACCCTGCATTGTAACTATGATATTTTCTTGTTCTTCTCAAATGAAAGAGATCTGAAATTGTACTTGTTCATTGAGCCTTAAGCCTTTACTATGAATATTGATATGTATATTTATTTTACTATAATTGATCATTATGAAATGTATGCAATACTTTATTAATCGTGTGGACTATAGTAATTTCTCATTTGACTATTCAAAATATGTCATTCATAGATTAACTTTTGTATGAGATGATCAATACTTAGTTTCTTGGAAAGCTATTTGGAAAGTTTTTTCTATTCTTATGAATATAAAAACCAGTATCATCTACATTTACCTGCACACTTAAGACAAATAGTTATAAATCCTCTCTTTTATTCCATAGTGAATTTTCTTTCTTTGAGAATCACATATGCTACTACAAGATAGTGCTTTCTTGATTTTTTATTCAGTTATTTCATATACGTATGCCTTATGAATTCAATTGATTCATTTACATGAAAATATTAGCACAAGTTTATAGATTAAACCCTAATCTCAAATCTAACATCCTTTTCTTAGCTCTTTTAAGCTATAATGTGTAATGGGATGATGCAGAAGATGAAGACAAATGAGCTAGAACTGGATGAAAACCAAGATGATAACCAAAGGTAATGATGGGTTTGATCTATACTCTTTTTGTTTTAGCTTTGTGTACATGTATCTTTTACTTCAATAGATATAATTTACATCTCGCGGCTTGTGTGGGAAAACTGAAATTGTATCTCTCTATGAATAAATGAAATGAAATTCTTTAATTGAGTTGTCTATTTCCTTTTCCATTTGATTACTATAAATGATAATTTTGGAACAAAATAAACAATTCAAAACATAATTATTGTCATTTAAGCATAAAGAAATAACAAGAATTAATTAACATGTGACTAAAAATGTACCTTCATCCATGCAAACAAAAACTATGGTCGATGTTCTAGAGTCATAATACTTAGGTATGCAGATGTTCCCACCTTTATCAAGGTTGTACTTTAGTTCTTCGGGAATTTTTTGAAAATCTGATGAAGACAAACATGGAATGACAACAAATGTGAGGTTTTTCATTGTCAAAGAGCACACATATATAATTTTTTATTTATTGATTCACTTACGGAAACTTAAAACATTTAAAGAAACTATATGCATCCCCCTTAGTTATGCTCGTCTCATCAACACTTCTCTCCATCTAAAACAAATTTTTGAGTTACCAATTTTTTCATGAGTGTAAAAATGTCAACATTTCTGGAAATCCTGTGGGGAAATGCTTCTCTCTAGATTTAAAATCGGTGCATTTTTCTTGTCCATTAGGAATGGAGTAAAAAAAACATAACAAAAAATCTACCAATTTTCTTAAAATATGACCTTTCTTAAAATAAACTAAAGTTGGGAAAGGATCTGATAAACTAGAACAAGTCCTTAAATACACTTATTGTAATTGAATGATGCAATGTACATGAATTACACTTATTGAAAGGTAAATCCTATTCTAATCAACACTTTATAAGATCTTCAATAACAATGCTTGAGAAACATACCATTCACAAGAATGGGAAGTTCCTCTTCATTCAAATTTGAAAGATGAAATGAATTGTGATCTTTACAATATGAAACCATATAAGGACCACTAAATATTGTATCAAAATTCGTGTGGTTTCTTGGATTTTCTCTATCAACATCTCATTTTAGAACAATATTTCCTTCAATAGAAATTTTAAACTTAGCCTTTTTATTAAATATGCTCTTGATTTTTTTTATTCTTCTCCATATTCAAGTGAGCTCGATCTCTCAACTCTTAGAGTTCCATAAGTTCTACATAAAAAAATTACATTGGTTTATTTTCAAGTAATCCCATCAGATGTGATAAATCCAATACAAGAAGCTCAATTGAAATAGGAATTCTTGCCTCATGACCATAAAAAACCTTGTACAGTGAGTTTCCAACTAATATTTTAGGATTCACTCTATCATCCCAGTGCACTGAATTCAACATTAGATACCAAGCTCTTTGGTTTTCTGTGAGTGTTCTTATTATAACCTTGACTATATTTTTATAGGTTCTTTTCGGTAATCCGTTACCTTAAGGTTAATAATCGGATGAAGTACTAAGATAACTTCCATGCTTAACATCCCAATATATGAATTTTGCACCAAGAAAAGGCAAGGCATTATCTAAAATTATAGTAACTAGGAAACCAAAATTTAAAACTATACCTTCATAGAATAATAAGATTTAAGTCTCATTGGCTTCTTTCAAAGCCACTCCTTCAGTCCAATGACTAGAGTAATATGTGGAAGTTAAGATCATATTTTGTACTTGTGATGAAGGATGATTTATCATGCCAATGAAGTCAAGAACACACTACATGAATGGTTATTCCACTGAAATGGGCTACAAGGAGAACGAAGCTAATATTTCATTTTCCAACAAAGAATGCCAATTTTCTACACTTCTTTATCTATTCAAAATAATCCTTGAATATGCATGACAAATAATAATCAACTTTCATGATCTTAAGAGATGTATTACATGCTAAGAAATGACCTCCTGTAGGTCCTTATGAAATTTAGAGAGTAATTGTTGCAGTTTATTACAATGAACAGAACATAAAAAAACTCCATTGATATCCTTTTTGAACAAAACACCATCAATGAAAGCATAAGTTATGGTTTCTTATCTAAAATATATTCATTTGTGTTTGTCCATACCTTCCAGATAAGTTCCATACTGGAAGTAATTGATAAAATATATCATCCAACTTGATGCTAGAAAGCCATGATTGAGTTCTAATTGATAATTTTTAGGTTGTTCTAAAACTTCAGGTTTGTGGTATAAAATTGAAGAATAGTGTAATGAATCTATAGTGTGTTGTTTTTCCATATCAGCAATCAAATTTTCACATAATCCTTTTCCACGGATGTTTTTTGTAACATACATATCAACATTGTACTCCGTAAACTTTGTAAGCTAACCTTCTCATTTGTCATTCAATTCGTTGTTCAACAAGAATGCTTTAACACTTGGTTGTGAAACCAAAACATGAATCTTATTATTTGAAAGCATATACTTGAAGTTATTAAAACCTATAACTAAAGTAATTACTTATTTTTCAAGAAAATTGTAAATTGTCTCGTAGTCATGAAGGATTTTCCCAAAGAAAGCAATGGGATGCTCTGTAATCTCATCATTTACCTGAATTAATATGGTTGAAATAGTTTAATCTCTTGTAAGTAAATACATCGTGAAGTCCTTATCAAAATTAGGATTCGCCAAAGTAGGAGAATATGAAATAGGTGATTTAATTTTCTAAAATCCTTTTCTTACTTTGTTAGTCTAAGAGAATTTTTTTCATTTCTTTAGCATGACTATTAATGGTTTGATCAATGATGTAAAATATGGCACAAATATTCTAACAAAGTTGATCTTTCCAAGAAAACTCTATAATGCCTTTTTATGATGAGGCACGGTCAACTGAAAAATTTCATTAATTCTAAAAGAATCAATATGTAAGTCCTGCTTAGAAACAATATGTCTAATCAATTTACCTTCGTGCACATAAAAATAGATTTTTGGGGATTTATTGAAAATCCAAATTGCTTATAAATCTAAAAAGTAAACCTTAAATGCATAATCTTAGAAATAGAATAATATCATAATATAGTAACATCATAGAAATAAAGTAATATGCATTTATTCAGGAGACTATAAAAATCAATGTCTATTACACACTGTAATGTTCCACTAGCATTAGAAAGTCCAAAAGGCATTCTTGTAGAAGTGTAAGTTGGCCACTTGGTGGTGAAGGTTTTTTTGTATCCATCTTCATTATGCACAAGAATCTGACTATCTCCACTAGAACCATATAATAATGAAAGTGTATCTGAATCTAAAAATGTTCTCAAAATATTATCCATGTTGGGCAATGGGTAATGATCTTTCAAATATACTCTATTAAGATCACACAAATCAACATATAACTGAATTTCACCATTATTTTTCCAAAAAGGCACAAGATTTCAAACCCAACTTTAATGCTTCAATGGAAAGATAATACCTTACTCAATTAGCTTAGACCACTCTTTCTTCATCAATGGTTAAATTTCTGGATTTAAAGTTATTTACGTCTACCTTATAGTTTCTTCATTTGGTTGTAATTCTATGGTATGCTGAGCTAAACTAGGATCAAATCCTATCATAGTGTGGTATTTGGAATAAAACAAATATTTGAATTCTTTGCATGAACTAATAAAATATTTTTTCTGCTAAGGAACATACCTTTCCAATGTGTGATTTCTTTTCATCATCAACCAAAATCTCTTCATAGTTATTAGCAAGTGTTGAGATCTTTCCTTTTTCTTTTTTGAGTTGGTCATCATAACTTTAAATTTCTTCTAAAGTGACAAGTCCTTGAGGAAACTTCTTGGTCTTAATATGTACAATCTGGTCACTATATTGGTGGGTGCTACACATTTTCTTGATTAACTATAGAAAATTCAGTTTCTTACCACAGAAATTCGTAGCTTTGTTTGTCATCTTTGAAAACCTAGAAATTTTCTTAACTATCAGGCACAGAAGATCATATTATTATCTTTATATTTTGCTAATTTGTTTCATTTTCAATTTGTTGTAACACCTCAAAAATAGCTCTAATTGGTGCAAGTTTGTCTGCATGTTTATTTTCATCTATTGAGACTGATAGAATATTAAATGCTTGAAAATCATCCATCAAATCTGAAACTCTATGCTTGTAATAATTCAAAAATGAATTCATACAGACATTGTAGTTCTCAACATGGTTTATAAATAATTATGAATCACCTTACACTTGTAACATGCTTAATTCACTCTTTCTAGCTCATTATAGGCCATGAATCAATGCTTCATATCCAGCCACATTACAAGTACATGAAAATTACAGACTTATAGTAGAAAAATACCTCTAATTTGAAGGGGAATAGCATCATACCTACACCTTGTCCTTTTCTTTTCTTTTCTACTTCAAAATGAAGTTTCCATATGCGTTCATCAGTATTTTCTATTTTGGATAGCAAAAGAATAGGTGTATCTTCCTAATGAAGAAAGTAAACAAAAAATAATCCTTCTCATATTTCTTTGTAACGTTCATAAGCATGTTCTTCTTGAATTTTTTCATCTATAAACAAGTTAGTGACACCATCTAGTAAATAATTTTTTGATGTAACATCAAAATTAGTCTAATCTATAACTTCATAATTTGCTACAACGTTCGAAATAGAAGGCTTAACGTCAAATCTAGCTATAGGTTTTGAATTTACTGTAACCTTAGTTCCATACCTCGTATTGAAGAATAAAAATGACAAATCTAAAGAAAAATAACCACCTATCTTTTTTGTAAAATCTCTTAACAAAGAGAAGAATAGGGAGGTAGACCTATAACTATTACCTTGTGTAAAATTGAACTATAAGGACAAGCATATAATGTCACATTCAAATTTTTGATGACACCAACTATGTTGGTTACTATCTCCTCAAGTTGTAAGACACTCTTTTTTGTTGGTTCATACTATACACCCAATTGTTTTGCAATTACTTTAGTGATAAGTGTGTTGCTTGCCCCACTATCAGCCATACAGTTGTCCACTAAATAATCACCAATAATAAGATAAAGTTAAAGAGGTAGTGGTTATTTTATATCATATTCATTCATTACTTTCTATACCATCCACTTAACCTCGTTCATATGATTTTTCTAAACTTCACCAAGAACCTTGTCAACTTTCTAACCTTCTTAGAAAGCTCATGGGCTTGTAAGTGTTTCTACAACTTAGAAAGCTCATGGGCTTGTAAGTGTTTCTTTCCTAGAATACTCATGACATCACATTATCAAATACTCATATTGTTCTTTTTCATAGCCTCAACAACATTAAATAAAGTTACAATATGTAACGCTAGCTAAAATCTACCACTCGAGACCCAAGAACAACCTAGGTTTAGTTACAAAAAAAAATAGAATAATTTTTTTTAAAGGTTGTTCACGGCATAAAATTTCAGAGTCCATTACAAAAATTATCAAATCACCTTTCAAAACACTAAGAGAGTGAAAGTTATCCTGAGCGCAGTTAAATTTCCCTTAGGTGATAATCTAACTATTTAAAATTAGATTAACACTAAGCCAAACAATTCTAAATTAAACTCAAGGGGTAAGAAGAAGAAAAATAAATAAATACTCTAGGTATTTAATTCTATAAGGTTTCAACAATTAACAAGGTCTAATTTTAAAGGGGAGAATACACATTTAAACTAATAGGGTAAATTCTCACTTACCCACTCCTAGAACTCTCTTAAAAGATTCAACCTGAGTTTTCTTATATTTAACACACTCAAAAATTACTAAAAACAGTTTGCATTAGATAGTAAATTTCCTCACCTTTCAAGTGATATAAATAAGTCCTTTTAATTCCTCATATTTCTCAAGTTATGGGCTACGGGCCTTGGGATGAAAATTTTCCACAAGAGTGGGCTAGCAGGCATGGGGAGGAAAATTATCCCTAACTCGGGCCTACGGGATTCAGAGAGAAATTTTTCTTGGGAAGGGACGTGGACTGGCGGAGCGGGGAATAAAAATTTTCCCCAAGCATGGGGCGGTGGGATGGGGGAGGAACTTAGCGCTTTTCACCTTTTTGTCAAAAGGCGTGATTTACCTCCACTCACCCGCGAGCTCATGACAGGGCTTCGCATCCAAAGAAGAAAATTAACCCTAAGGGACGCAAGGGACAATTTTCCAATAGATTCAGAAAAATGGGAAAGTGGGTCACCGGAGACATTTAATATTTTTAGCTTCTTTTGTTGAAAATCGTTAAGGGATCAAAATGATTTGTGCCTCCGCCATCTCCCAAGGCGCCACGTGTCAAGCCCTGATTAATGCAGAGAAAAGGGACTTGCTGGGAAACTTAAGAATTAAATACTTCTATGATAAAAAGTGTAAAGGATAAAATTAACCCGCACCTCCACTGATGTCAAATGATGCCACATGCCAGGATCTCATTCGATGCAGGTGTTTGGGTGGCAGAGAAACTTTTTAAAGCTTAAGTTGTAGAACATGGGCCCATGTGTCGGCGAAATTGCTTTTCCAAGGTAAGGGCAGGGATGCAAGGCCGTGGAGAAAAGTAGGAATTTTTTCTAAACTTTTGGAAAGGTTAAGTTAACGGTTGTGGGCCCACGCGTTAACAGAAATATTTCTAAAAGCGAAGGACAGGGCCGCGGGGCCGCGGGAAAATTTTCGAAATTTTCCTTTTTTGAACTTAGAATATTCTTCACAAAAAGATGGTTTGGGGCCTGCAGAGCAGCGAGAAGCTTCATGCATTTTGCGTTTTTAAGGAAAAAAGTGCAACAGGAAGATTTTCACCCGCCGGTTTACTAGGGAATATTTTAATAATTAAACTTGACAGTTAGAATATTTTTGAATCCAAATGAAGTGAAAACTTCGGAATGCCATAAATTTTGATTCAGAACTTGGTTTTTTGCAAAATATGACTTTCTAGAAATATCTTAACGTCCTCTTTACATAGAAACATTAAATTTTTTATTTTGATAAATTTTTAATGGTCAATTTTTGGAAAATGTTCTGCAAGCTTGTAAAATGTGAACTGGTATTTTTTAACTTTTATGTTTTTGTTCAATTTTGATGTTCTATTTTTCTCAACATGTCAAACGGACATGGAGGATTGCACTTGGAGGAATTTAGGTTGGATTGTGACGGCTAATTTGTTTGATTGATTTGCAATTCCAAATTACCAGTTTTTATACAGCAAGATGTCTACAATTTAGCCTTTGCCCAATTTGAACGATTCTATAATAATTTCTTAAGTCTTAAGGTCTAATTGAGATCGTTTTGATCATATTAGGTTTAATCTGAAATTTCATTTGTCCTCTATAGTTTTCTGAGTCGTTCTGTACATTTTCTGATTAATATTTTGTAGTTTTGAAAACATCTAATAGAGATCAAATTCGAAAAGATCTGTTTTCCATTTATCATCTTCTAAGTATTAGAATTCATTGAAGATCCAACCTAACACATTAAGTTGATTTAAATCAAAGTATTCAAAGGCCAAAATACAGTTCTGATTTCTAAAACATTCATTTCTAAAGAACAGAGTATTGTGACATTTCTCCATACGTATTAAGTTTTTCAAAATTTCAAAATACATTCAACAAACAAATTTTAATACCCAATAATGCCATTTGAGAAATGTAATACAATATTTTATTGATTCAAAGAGATACCTTTACGACTTCTTCTTTCATTCCTCAATTACAATATACAGAATATAGTTTATTTCACATTATTTCAAAAGAAGAAAAAAAGAGTATATCTCTTTCACATTTCAAATTACAACTTTCATAGCCCATACAGAACATGTTTCCATCACAAATAATATAAAAGGTCATCCACTTCAACATGGGAAAAGGTTACAATAAGAAATAATCTCAACAAGGACTGTCAAACTTCTTTTTTTTTCTCTACTCCAGAGTAGCATCATGAATATCCTCCATTTTCTTTATTTCAATTTGATCACAACAGAACAGGGGGAAAGGCAATGTTCTCCACCTAACCAAGACATCCAATGAAAAGGATAATCCATCCTTCTTCATTGGCCCCTTAGCCCTAACCACAATGCAATAGAAGATGTGTTTCAACTCATGGCAACAACAGGCTTCCACAAACACACATGAAAATTCCACATTTACAAAAAAAAACATTCCAAAACAAAATGCATTTTGTAACCACATTGAAACATAACAAAAAAAACTTAGGCTTCATCAGATAAGCCAAAAGAGTAAGAAACTATGGGAGATGCTGCTTATGCCTCCCAAGGGGAAATGGGTATCACCACCTGAGAACAAACCACCAAAATATATCATTTCAAAACCCTGACATGCCCTTATGCCTCCCCTAAGTACCCCTTATTCCTCCCAATTCCTTATGCCTCCCCAACCTCTTATGGCACCCCATAATGATAAAATAATTGCAAGCTATTTCTTTGTAAGTTGGAACCAAAATCCCAACTCCATCCACACTTATACCTCCCCCAAAACACTTATGCCTCCCACAAAATTCCCCATTGTCTTCTCCAACACCGTCCCTAGGTCATCTACCCAAAAAACCCACACACATGCCAAAACATTCACAACAATAACATTTACACAGATACAAGAAGAGAATTTCCAAGGGCTAAGCTCTTACCTCTCCATGATGGAGTTTGTTCCAAGTTCCAAACATCAAGCTCTCCAATGCAAAATAGCCCAAGATCAACAAAACACAATCATGTAAAAATTCTGCAAACTTTCTCCAAGTTTGCAAGAGCTCCAAGACCAAAAGAAGTCACCAAAATTCGAAGTGATAAAAAAGAAGCCACCCGAAAACAAGCATGTAATAGTCTCCAATATTATCCAAAAGAGAGAGCTCAAAATAGAAAAGGAATTCACCCCAAATGAAGTATGCAAAAATGAAGTCACCCAAAAACAAGCCAAGGAATTCAAATGTATAGAGAGGGAAGAGAAGAGAATGAGGTGGATCCAAGTGGGATGCAACATCACACATCCTCAACTCCAACTCTTAAGTAAAATTCAATCTCCAAGGCATAATAAATAAGTAGGTGTATAATATGATAGTTTTACTCACACACTCAAAACAAGCCCACACCCGATAGGACTAAAATTAATAGCATGTAAGAAAGTGCAATTAAAAAAGACAACTTGATTTACAAAAATAAATAATGAAGGCTAATTTCAACTCTCCAATCATAGGTGAGGTTGGTATTCAAATTTAAGATGTATGAGACAATTTTAACTTGTCCCGCAAGCCTCTAAAATCAGCCTCCAAGGACAAATTTCGATTTCAAAAGAAGGTGGAGTGTTTCATACTCTAAAATTTACTTACATATCTCTTACACATCACTTACACATTACTTACACTTATCTCACAACACTTAATACAAGATCCAATAACTCCAATAATTACTTTCTTATGTCTTAATTTGATTTATTAATTTTTACCAATATGATTACTCATATTACTTTACCACAATTTAGTTAAATAAAAGGGGAACACATCACTTATAAAACACATACATACTAAAAAAAGGAACCAAATAAATAAATACACATAACCCTTGGTCACATTTAAAGGTGAACCCCTCATGGGAATCCCTAACAACAATCAAACACACACACACATGAAAAATACAAGTTGCCATGGTGAGCTTGTTGAATTCATCTAGAATTCCAATGTGGTTGGTCTCCAATCCCCCAATGTTTGTTATGATATTTTAACCTACAAAACACCAATATCTCTTTCAGCCTCATGGGAACATCAGAACATCCAAAATACATATAAATATAATTCTAAAATCCTCTATTATATATGAATCACAACAACATCAAGGCAAATGACAATATCATTTACAATTTTATCAACAACTATACGATCATCAAATAAATTCTATTTTCTAGGTGTAATCTCATAGCAATCAACCATTTTTGCATAGGTAAAACATAGAATAATTATATTATTTCTCTATATTCAATTCATACGGGATCCTCAAATAAATAGGGAGAGAGTTTCCTATAAACTAGGAAACTTACTCAACCAATACACCTATTTACGTGAGTTGTTACAACCTCATGTAAACAACCCAATATACCAACTATTATATTATAAGAGTTATATTATGAGCCAATATAATGTAAACACTATATTTCCTAACATTCCCCCCCTTAGTTTTTACATGGTAGAAAAACATCCACACTCTCAACTGCAGTATGCTCACCCCTGTGGCATGTCCAACTCTGTGACTCATGACCTTGATCCAAAAGAAAGGCTCGCTCCTTCCATGGTTTTAAACAGGATTACCACAAACATTGATGCGACAGGAACCTCATCAAATGTCGACCTCGTGTGGTTTTCTGGATCCTCCCACAATCCCTTTCAAGATCCATGAACTGACTTACTCTGGTGCTACTATTCACCACTATGCTTATACATCGGGGAATTATGTAGGAAACACAACATGCATATCTCAAAACTGCAAAATATAAGAAATACTGAAAAGATTTCACATTACTTCCTATAAGAATCGTAATGTTCTTAATTGTAGTCTATGTTATTGATCGCTACCACTCGATCTCGAACAGCATAGAAAACTGCCACTACCACTGGAAGATTTCCTTCACTAAGCCATTTTGGGTGCAGAATGGGAATGGAACATTGGTCTGTATTCCCCCCCACAATGTGAAATTCCACTCATATAGATACTGAGAAGCAAACTGCATCGAAGAACATACTCCTGAATGGATCTTGCTAGTTAGGTCTTGCTGCACATGGTCACTAATGCTAGTGAACGTATTCTTCTAGCTGACCATCTTCCAACGAAGTATGGCAGTCAGAGGACCAAGTCAGTCAGAGGATCACTGACAGTCATCTACGCTCCAACACAACTTTCTTTCCAACATCCATCAAATACCAAACAAAACCGGAACTCTAAAAAAGAATCACACCAAGCTGAAACTGGAACACTGCAATACTCACACTACACACCTGTGCCACCAAATCATTCTGTGCAGCCCCGTCGTTGGTGACTGACGAGAGGTTGTTGTTCGACCTCCTTCCTCCATCGAGATGCTGCTAACTCAGCAAGATGTGAACATGAAATGCATTTGTTTCCACATTGATCTTATTCTTTTCTTCCTTCCCGCAATGTGAAACACTTTATTTTTTCCAGACGTCGGGTAACAACGAAAATGCATCCGTGAGGCAAATTTTTTTAATTTTTACGATTTTTATAATGACTCAATTTTTTTTGGACTTTTGACTCTAACTCACAATGTATTTTTTACAAGACTCTTGACACCACCTAAAATCACCTAATTGACTTTTACAATTACATGACTTTGACAAAACAACAAGGACTTCATAACATATGATGAATCAACTATGAAATATAAATCTTAGTTACCACTCGACTCGTGATTTTTGACTTGATTTTAAAAAACAACAATTAACTCAACAAGACTACCTTTATACTTTTGAAGACTCCCAAAAAACACAAACTTGATTTATAATAACATTACAAAGGCAAAATTACTATAACACAATGGACCGTAAAATAATAAAAACTTTTTAATTACAAAAGGGACGGCAGGATGTAAGACTAAAATAGTGAAAATATTCCTCTAGACGATGGTGATATTGAACGAGGAAATAAAAAGAAAACTATATTGATAACAAAACTTGATCAAAAAGATTTTTGGACATACAACATAGAATAACACAAACTTAATAAACTGTATAGAAGAAATATGTTTAGCTTATGGGAAAACTTATTTAGGCACCAAGATGAAATATCGTAGATCTACCTCACTGAATTGTTCACGGTGAATTGAAGTTGTAATCCTGTCACAAATCGTGTTGAAGGAGTTCACAATAATCATGTAGAGGCCCGAGATCAAATCTGCCATTGCAATGATTCAACGTAAATTTTTAGGAATCGATATTGGCTGTATTAACTATAAAGACATATATTGAACGCCCTTGTTCACCAAAATACAATTTGCTTCTATCAAATATGCACAAAGATTAAACCTATTTAGCTAGATTTGGTAAAGACGCTTCTGCTGCGAAATTCTGATCATCAACTGCTATGCCATTATCAAACTTTTCTTGAATATCATAGATGCTTGGAGTTTCAAGAGACTGCACATCTTAATAAATTATGATACTCTACCAAGTTACAGATCTACCAAATGGCATGGAGACTAATATAGGCGCAACTCACATTAATTCTTGATTCCAAAAAGATGGAAAATCCAAGAAAAAGAAAATGTCCAGTGAGCACAATTCTTTATAAGACCGTGGGATTTTAAATCTCCAAGAACACACAAATTTCCTCCAACATATGCTGTGTGAATTGGACTGCACTGGATTTGACAAACAAGACAGGCAGAGACCATGCAAATCAATGCACGTTTCCAATCACCAGGTCTATGGCCAACTAATGGACGACATCTTTCAATGGGAAATGACTCTCATTTGGACACAACCTCAGCCCTCTGATCGCTCTGATACCAAATCATAGCAATCAACTAGTTTTGCACAGGTGAAACACAGAATAATTATATTATTTCTCTAAATTCAATTCATACGGGATCCTCAAATAAATAGGGAGAGAGTTTCCTATAAACTAGGAAACTTACTCAACCAATACACCTATTTACGTGAGTTGTTACAACATCATGTAAACAACCCAATATACGAACTATTATATTATAAGAGTTATATTATGAGCCAATATAATGTAAACACTATATTTCCTAACATACTCAATATATCCAAATATCACATGTCCAAACAACATCCATGAATATAACCATGTCGGACAATATATCATCCTCAATATATAAAATTTCTCTAGCAATCATCATGCATAATATATGAATCATAGTCAACTATAATCCATGATCTGACATCTACCACCATAATAAATCAAAACTATAATAATGTCCATAATATAGTTAGTAGTATCATGATAAATATCAAAAGTGTCGAAGGGAAATGGGCACTACACAATTGTTTTAGAGTAAGATTTAGAAAAAATTGATTATAATTTTGCAACTTTAGAAATCTAATGTATGAATAACCATCTAGGATCAAGCTGAGACTATTTTTTCTTCTCTTTAAGAGATGAAAACTTGTTGTTGTAGGAGATAAAACAGGAATGTTTGTCATTTTTAAGTAATGATAGGTCTAACAGGTCCTTTTTGTTGTTTTTCTTCATCCTCGTCCTTTTTCTGAGACCTAGTTGCAATAAAAATACGATTTTCTTCTCCAAAACTGACTAAGTTCTGTTTATGTGGTTTTTGGCTCTAATCATCTTACTGCCCACCCTACATTTGAGGCATGAATAATGTTTAAGATTATGGTTGAGAAACAAGGCTCAAATTTAAGAATGTATTTGGACAATTAGTAGCCGAATGAGGTTGATTGTATGGTGAAAAACACTCTTTTGAAGCCATGTTGAATGGTACAAGGGCAATAGATATGCTAGTAGCTTTAGTATCATTTTTTCTTTGTTGATAAGGCTCCCTATAATTCCTATTTGTGTGGTATGGATGACTATTCTCCTAATAAGGTGCTTGTTATGGTCTGCTAGGATGAGCCAATTTATGTTAACTTATTTCCCATGGTCTTCAAGGACTTAAATACGTCATCTTTAGGTGTTGTAACATTAGAATATATTATCGTAATAGACTACAAAATAGGTGACAAATCTGCAATAATAGGCATTAACGTCCTAGGAGGAAATTTACCAACTTGAATAAGGTTGTTTTAGGATCTAATAACAATATCATAAGTTTCCGGAAGTTTAATTCCTCCCATAGTCTATATCATGGCTACAATATCACTTTTTAAAGCTCTAAGGTAGTATAGAAATTCATGGTAAACTTTAGGCTTAACATTGGCTGTAATTCTTTACCATGTTCTTTCAAATGTGATGTTAAAACTACCAATATATTCACGAGGAGATCTCTTAATTTTTGAAAACTATTCTATGAGAGATAAGTGGTCAGAATTATCTTGAAATTTCGTATGTAATTGATCTCCCAATTCATACCAAATTACTATAGTCCCTACTAGTAAAGTTCTATACCTTTGCAAGGCTTTTCTTTCCAATGATGCAACTAAGATTCTTAAAGCTAAATTTTCATGACTTATATTATTACCTGAAAAAAGGGCAGCAACATCTTTAATATGCGCAACATGAGTAACATTATTTTGACTCATAAATGAGGGTAAAACTTGTAAGGAAACAACATGTATGTCATGGTAAACACAAATTACTAAGGGGATGTCATTATTGAAAGGTTAAAAATTTCTAGGTGCTTGTGGTGGTTGTTGATGATCCATTGGAATAACTGATATTTGAATAACAAGATTTATACATGGTAAAACAAGGCGAAGACGGTTATCACAAATAGGCATTTTATAGGGTAAGGTATTGCTAACTCTTCTTCTTACTGAATTTTAAGGAAAAGAAAAAAATTATAAGGAATTTATCTTTCAGTTGATCTTGTAGTCACCTTAGGCATGGGACATGCTCCAAAACTAGTCTGAAATCAGCCTTACGGAGTTGGTAAAAAAATTTATTTTTATTTTCAATGGATGTCTCCATATTTTTCCTTTCAAAAAGTGTTGTTTCTCTATTGTAAATTTTCAGTAAATTTGTTGTAAATATGATGCGGGTCCCACTGAGTGTAACCAAAAACTATTATCTCTTAGAAGTGCACCTTGATCTAAGCATTCTTTTCCCGCAATTTTGTAGATACAATGGAAACACCTCAGTGTTATGTATATGCATATGTTAAGGTGAGTCTCTAATATTATGAGGCCAATGCCTTTTTGATGCATCCTATATCTGATTAACTGTGGGATTTAAGGGTATAAGATTGATGTAACTAAAATTTAAATGTGGTGATACACAAAAATTGATGAGGCTTTTGACTGAGAAACATCAAAAATATATTGAGAACAAATTAGTGAAGCATAATCCAATGGGTTTCAACTTGTTCCTAAGGAAAACACTTCTGTGTTGAGGGATAAATTCCAACTACACAACAGTTAAGATGCACACTAAGAATGTATAGAAACACCAATCTGTAGTAAGGTATGATAATTAATTTAGGGAATGAAAATTCACGAGAGTTAATAAATTAATACACAACACTGCGAAGTATTGGAAATGAGAAAAAAAATTCTCAATCAAGCGAAAAATTAAAAAACATGCTTCAGAACTATGTCCAATTGTCCTCCTCTAATAATAATCCCTGGTGCTTTGCCAATGCATACAATATATAACAAAAATTATTCACCCTACCCCCTAAAAAGAGACTTATTTAAACTAGTGCTTGCATGATATTAATAACCCTTTAATTGATTTTAATAAGAAAGGGACTAAAAATAACATGCAAGGTTGTTACAATATAAAAATAGTCTTTAATTCTCCAATAATAACTAAGTCAAATTGGTTTGACACCTGCATGAATAGTATGGTCACTTTGGAAGAATTAAGGTATTTGGATGAATAAATAGAATGGTATTTTTAATCCATTTCATCATGTGCAATTCATCTAACGTGCATGCAATTTTTTCTTTTGTGCCACTTTATTTTATTGATCAATATATATGCCCATTCGAATAAGATTCATTTGATTACTTTGGCATATTATTTGTTTTAAAAAGCATGGGGTTGTTTTGCAAAAAAAAACATAATTTTTCAAAGTTTAAGGCAAGAATTTTTCTTAACCTTCATTCACCATAATTGGTTGCTTTTGACTTGGCCATGACAAATATTATTATTTTCCCCTTTCTAAATCATATGACACATACACTATATTCTGATATAAGGTCAAATATAATCATTAGTTGAATAAGCTATCATCTTTAATTATTTTGCACTTTGATTATTGCATATACTATTGTTTTTTTTGGGCCCTTTCTTAATGTAGTCTGTAATGTAACCCTTGTCTCTTCAATCCTCTAATTAATGTAGCAAATAAATACTAGCTTCTCTTCTCTATGTGCTTGAATTTTGCTTTTGCCATGGGGATGCTCTTGAAATAAATAAATTTCTTGCTTTTACAAATTCAAATAGTTTTCTTCTTAACAAGTATTATTACTTCAAGAGAATTCTTGTATACAACTAGGTCTGATTTTTCAGATTGATATCTGTTTAGATCTGAATTGCAGCGTATGTGGTTAATCGTAAGTGCATTGTTAATGTAGACCTACTTTCCTTATCTACTTTTTGAAAACCATTATGAGGCACCTAGGTTTGCAAAGTAATAAAGAAAAGGATTGGTTTTTGGGTCTATGGTACACAGTGAAATGCAGAGCTTCCTTAATATACATTTCATATGCACTTAAACACCTAAAAGTGGCCTTGAGCCATTAGTTATGAAATTGCATGATTCAAGTCTGTGTACTTGTAATGCCCCGTAGGGCATCGGATCCTGTTTTTGCCACCTTGGCCTCCTCCCAACCACCCGGCCTGCAGATAATTGACCACCGCATTTTCTTTTCTGTCCTTGCGTGAGGGAGACGGGAGTGGGTGGAACCCCATTTTTCTTCGCCACGATCTCGTTCTGATTCTCCTTCAATGCGTACAGGTGGGTGTGGGTCTCCAAAAATCGTGCTGTCCAGGAAGAATCCATGGGCGCAGAACTAAATTTCTCCTGGGAGGGCCATGAGGAAGATTTGGCTGTATGCCGAAGCTACAGGGTCGAGAGGTAAACTTATCTCAGAAAATCAATGGCCTCCAGAGTGGGTAAGTGCGACAGCTGCTGCAGGGTGAGCCCAAGGAACCGTGGTGTTGATCCTAATGTTCTGGTTGCACACGACCACAGTCGAGAGCAGTTGTTGCAGAATCTTGCAGCCATAGTAGAAGGACGAGATAAAGTTTTAGTTGAGTTATCTTGCCTTTTCATTTTGGGAAGTCGCTTCTGTCCAGGTGGCGAATCTAACATGGAAGAAGCTCAATCAAATCTTGAGGAAAGTTTTGCAATGACGCTGAGATTGTGTTCACTGCTATTTGTAGTTCTGACCAGAATTTATTCCAGTGCCTAGCCCATGGGTTTGATATGGTGGTTATAGATGAAGCTACAAGCTAGGGAAGTAGGCATGTTACCTGAACTTTCCTTGGGAGCTGTAAGGTGTGTTCTTGTTAGGGATCCACAGCAACTACGTGCAGCAGTAAATAGCCAGGCAACGGGCATGTTACAATTGGTAAAAGCTGGTTTGAGCGCTCCAACAAGCAGGTTGTCCAACTTTGCTGTTGTCTATTCAGCATTTACTCCAACCATCTATTCGGGATTGACTTTATTACACATCCCAAAATCAATTTGTACCTAAAACACAACTCAGGTAGTTGTTTTCACTTTTGTGGTCAGAGCAGAATCATGGGGATACGAGAGAGAGTTTCATAGCTGTATTCAGGAATAGCAATACCACTGATAGGCTTTGGTACTGCGGCTAAGGCTGACAACATAGATCAGATGAAGCAAGCTGTTGACACATCTTTACAGGTTGGGTACAGGCATCTTGACACTGCCAGTATTTATGGCACCGAGCCAACTCTAGGAGAAGCTCTGAATCATGCTATTCTAATGGGGATTATAAATAGGGATGAAATTTTTGTGACCAGTAAATTATTTGCTGGTGATCACGATGACCCTGTTTCTGCTTTGAAGACAACCTTAAAGAATTTGCAGCTAGAATATCTAGATTTGTATCTTATCCAGTGGCCTATAAATTTGAGAAAGGGTGCTTCACATCCAAATCCCAAAGAGGAGGACTTTATTTTCTTTGCCATTAGATATAGAGTCTATATGGAGGGGAATGGAGCAATGCGTGGAGTTGGGGCTTACTAAATATATTAGTGTGAGCAATTTATCCTGCAAGAAGCTCAGTGACTTGTTGAGCTATGCCAACATATCTCCTGCTGTCAATCAGGAGGAGATGCATCCTCTGTGGCAACAAAAGAAGCTAAGAGATTATTTGTAGCAATGTCAACATTCATGTTAGTGCATGGTCTCCTTTAAAAGGATTTGGTACTTTCTATGGTTCCAATTCTGTGACGGAAAATCTTGTTATTGAGGAGATTGCTAAGAAGCATGGAAAGACTGTAGCTCAGGTTTTGTTAAGGTGGGGTTTGGAGCAGGGAGTGAGTGTGCTGCCCAAGAGCTACAACACAAGCGGCTGCATTGAAACAATCTGATGCATATCGAGATAGTGTTTAAAACAGGCATGATAAGCCCTAACCCTCTCTCTTAATAATTTATTTCCTTTAGTATTTGGGTAAATCAATCTCTGCAATTTCTGTTTGAATTATGTAGAGATTGGGTTCTGGATGACTTATAATTATAATTGCATGAATTGATCTCTCTCCCCCGTTACAGTTTATCTTATTTACTATTTGAGTAGAAGAAATCTCTACATCGATTCTTTCCTACTGATCTTATAATGTTGGTTTGTCTTTTTGCCTTGATTTTTCTTCGAATGAGGGTTTCTGTAGAAAATAGTATGGAGCATGAATGAGGTTTTTAATTTTTTTTCTTGTATCGTTTATATTTTTTAGAACATGGCTTGAAAAAGGGAATCTTCCGTTATGACTGTATTTGGATTTTACTGTGGTTTTATAATAATTTAAACACCATTAGGATTGGGGGCTTCTATTTGGGAAGAGTCATACTAGTTTAATTGGTCTTTCTAGATAGCTCCATCTGAGTCATTCGATTATCATTTACCTTGGGGATTATAGGAGACCCCCTCACTAGACCCTCTGCTATTATTAGTGTTATGAGCTTATTACTAGATTGGAACCCTCCTGAAGCATGTTTTAATGGGTTTTCTATGACCTTTACGTACAGGTTATGCACGCAAGTCATAATCCTATGAGGATAATTCTTTGGCTTAATTTTTGAGGCACTACTTGGACCTTTGGATCGGTTAAAGTAATATTGGATGCATCAAGATTCTCCAAGTTTGATTGATTTGTGATGCCCTCATGCATACGAATTAAGACAACGCTTGAAAAATTAAATTTTAAATTTAGCTTATATTTTGACCTGGAAGCTTGTCGATAGACTTTTGGTAGGAAAATAGATGAATAGAGAAGTTAAGATAACTACCCTAAATTGGAGTCATGCATAGCCTTAAGTAAAGGTGACAGCTACCATAATGGAACTGTGCTTACCATGTATGACAGTAAGGATATAAATCCACCTGAAATATTTTTAACTTCATTTTATAGAACAATTATTAATACCCATAGATTGGGGTATGCAAGTGGAGGTTGAATTAGATAATAGGGTATATTATGTTATCAGGTAACCGGTAAGGATAAATATGTTATTTCAATGCTTGGTTAACGAGTGGAATAATTATGTTATTTATGATGATTATTATGTTTAGCAAAAAAATTGATACTCGCATCTTATTAGGAGTTGAGATAATGTTGATACTTGCATTCATAGTGGCTTGGGTTGCGCTTGCAAATCTTAGCTAGTCAAATGTATCTTTGGCATATTACTGACAGATGACAGTATTGTCAGTCATAACTCATTCTTATGAGTTGGACTCTTTTACTAGAAGAAGTATATAAAGACATGGAATAAGCAACCAAAACGACACCTAAATAATACATGAACCTGTGGATTGGTGGAATCCTTGGTAATATAAGTATAATCTTAAAAGTGCGGGATAAAAATCTAAACTATACTACATACCACTGATTATCTATGAAGGTTTGATACGTGGGTAATATCGATGAACAATGTAAGATTGATACTTGTATTTAATATTTAAACTTAATGTCATTGGTGCTTTTATTTAATTAAAAGATAATCTTGTTAGACACTTATATATGTGAATTAGGTTGAGGGTATTAGGTGAGCGTCATTACTATTTACTGTAATTTAAGTATGATTAATTGCATGAGTAAGGTTGTTTATCTAGTCTCTTGGAATGGTGTTCTTATGTAAGCAGATCTTAAGGAAGTGAACATTAATGAGTATGAAATGTATTATCATGAGATGTGCAGTTGAGTTTTAAATGTATGTTAGAAATTATTTGATAAGGAGTATTGCAAACTTTCATTTATTTAAATACTAGATGGCATAAGTTATTAGGTGAGGTTTATATCTTATCATGCTCAGTTCTAGCGAACTGACTCTAGATAATATTTGTGCAGATGGATTATGCGAGTAGATTAAAGAAAAGAGTGTAAAAGTTTCATCAGTTCAAAATTATGAAGTTCTTGTAGAAAGTTCAATGTGTTATAAATTTTGTAACTTTGCTTGCAAGGAGTTTAGAAGATCTCTTGCTGTTGTATGTTTGGAAAAAAAAAACTACGTGGTGAAGTGTTCCTTCCCTTTTTTGTTGTTAGACTAGTTACTTACCTTGGTGAGATATGATATTCAATCATTACATTGGCATAAGTATTGTAAAACCTTGTTTTTGAGAATAAAGTGTTAAGTCAAAACTCTCTAACACCTTGTAATGATGTGATATAAGTAAAATTAAATGGAATGGTTAACCCTTATAGAAGTTAACTAAAATATGTGTATTCAGATAAATTAATATAGAGATGACTTACTTGAGAACAAGAGATTCCTGAAGTACTCAAAGGTGAAACTATCCTTGTAAAGTAAATTTTTATAAATTGATATCCCTAGCTAAACTAGTGAACACTACTCTATTTTTGGTGAACGCCTAAAACAAGCCAAAGGAAAACAATAGTTAGTTTCTAATAAGATTTAACAAGTAAGAGAAGAAAATTTTGAAACCACACAATTTATCTCTTAGCCTATTTGAAAGTAAGTAGTTTCCTTTTGATAAACTCTTTCAGTTAAGCCTAAGTAAAAGCGTTAAAAATTACGTATAAAACCCCAAGCTCCAATTAAACCTTGGTAATAACTAATGACGTCTTAAAGAGGAATTTAACTCGACCTAATCTCCTTATCTCTTTCCCAGGATACTTTGTAAGTTCCTCTTGATTTTGTTAAACACGAATTCTTGTTGTAGCAAGGTAATGAACAAGTTCTAGTAGCGTAAGTATGGACGGATAGCCTTGTGGAATTTAATTATTCCCTTTATTAAATTAATGGAAATAAACAATTCTATTGTCGTAAAGTGAAGATTTTAAGTGAACTTCTCTACAGTGTATAAGAAATTAACTCAGTTGGTGAGATGAATTTGTGCGAATCATATATTGAATCCTTATGAAAACTTAAGTCATGAGCTAAAGGGTGTCTTACAAAAATAAATAACCTCCAATCATTTCTTACTGTGGCTTGCCCTAGCTGTAAGTGTGTCATGTGGTTGGACTTCCATGTTGTCTTGTCACAAGAAGTGTAGATTGTCCTTGATAGGTGTGATCGTTTCCGTGCTACCTTTACGGCCATCCTTGTATTAAAATTGTTCACAGTGTTAGTTGCATCCTTGGTGACGACATGATGTGTCATGTTATGTGTCAAGCAAGTCAAAAAAAAAATACCCTGTCTTTTACTGTGTTGTTTGTGCGTGAATTTTTTGGGTCGTCACATAGTCCGCGAAATATAGCTTTAGTCTTTGACTCATAATTTGGATTTGATTTGGCATGTATTATAGTGGATATTTAATTATTTTCAAAATAATCATGTCCCCTCCTCACAATGGATTGACCCTTCCATTTGATATTTTTGCTGGCTTTGAACTAACTCAATTCGAGTTAGGGTTATCTGAATGCTTGCTTCGTTGGTACTTAAATTAACCTTGTTTGAGTTAGGATAATTCAATCGTTTATTGGCTATTTGTATCAATGACCATTGATTATGGTACCTTTTGATATGCATCGTTGGATTCTTATCTCGCTCTGACTAGGGTTTAAATTTTGTATAACGATGGTGTTTTTCAATATCAAACATTGATTTTTGTGCCTTCGATCCTTAACCGTCAATCTCAACCCATGGGTGAGTTACGTTTCATTTTGGTTGATTTGTGGTCATTTTGTGCACCATAGTTATTGGTGCTTTTGGACCTATGTCGTCGATTCTCAACTCACTGATTGAGTTACGTTTCATTGTGAGTTGGGTTGAGCTGGATAAAACAACTTGAAACCTAACTTTTCTTTCATTTTGCATTTGAGTTTCTAGGGCGGAACCGTCACAAAATTTTCATCGGCCACCATTTTTTTGTTCTTTGAAGCTCTCTAGCACTGTAAATTTAGATTTCTTTGAGTTCTGAATGTGAAAATTTGGGTTTTCAGCCATTTCTTAAGACATTCGGCTTCCCTAAAATAATTTGACGGCCATTTTGGACTTCTCGAGCGCTCTTCTTCTTTCAATTCCGCGCATACTTTTTTTTATTCTTTGTGATATGACCGTTATTTGTACGATAAAGGAAAGATAAGCTCTTTTTTCAAGCACTATAACTTTTTCGTTTTCATCGTTCAATGACTTCATAACACTGAAACTTTGTAATTTTGCATCTCTTTTGTGTTTCTGTGCTTGATCTTTGTGAATATGAGATTGAGGAGATTTCATGGTGGTCATTTTTTTGTATATTTTGTTCCTTGCCAAGGGTTTGATGAACTCAAATTGAACCGGTGAGTTCTTTGTTCCATTTTGACTTGTCACTGTAACCATTTAACGACTGTGATAAATAAAGCTCTTTTATTTTTTAATAATGAATGCTTACTTGGCCTTCTGTGAGTACCATGGAATTCTAAAAAATTGTTAGTTTACTTGATGTAGGTCTTCGTACATTAGCTTTTAACAGTTTTTGACCTTCGACCTTATGAGTTTGACCTGGGTGGTCATTATTTACGTTTACTCACCATTTCTGTTACTCGAGCCTTGCAGTTTGCTTATTATATGCACTCAAATTTGTATTTGAGCCATGGATTCCATTATTGTTAGCTTGTACTTCTTTTGACTCAAACCCTTCATCTCTTACATATATTTTTGGATTCAATGTTTTCTATATACAGCTATGCCTTAGACACCATTTCACTTTTTGAAGCTGTAATTTGATCGTGATCTGTAACTTCTTTTGAGTTTCGCAAATGATGTACGATTACTTAGATCTGTTACTTTTTAGTTGTCTCATTACCGTAAGGTCTAAAGTATTTTTCTATTCTTAATAATGTTACCTCATGTCACTGTGTTGTTATATTTGGCTTTTCTACTAGATTTGAAAAAGTTGCTTTGATAATCTCTTCTCTTTTCTTTGAACTGTGGATACCTTTATTTGTATTAAATTGTAATATTTTTGTATAACTGAAGGATTCATGATATTTTATCCTTGAACATATATCTCAAAACCTTTGGTATTGGCACTTTATGGAACTTTATCTTCTGGTAATATTTTTTTTGCATTATCAAAGTAATGCTAATTATGAACTTGTACTTGGAGTAATTTGTCCCTATATTTCATAATCTGTACTTAATGTCATTTGTCTGAATAGTTCCTTTTGATCCTGACCTTCCAGAACATCTTTTCTTTGATTTGTACATTTATTTCACTGTGATCTTTTCTTATTCTTCTCAAATGGAAGAGATCTGAAATTGTACTTGATCATTGAGCATTAAGAATGTACTATGAACCCTATGTTTTATTTTGATTTGGCTGTGCTTGATCATTATGAAATGTATGCAATATTTGATTCATATTGTAGACTGTATTACTTTTTGATTTGACTATTAAAAATATGCCATGTAATGATCAACTTTTGTATGAGCTTATTAATACTAAGTTTCTTATAAATATCATTGGAAAGTTCTTTTTGTTCTTATGAATACAATAGCCAATATGAGCTACATGCACCTGCAAACTCAAGACAAATAGTTATAAAAATAATAGGATTTTAGCCTCTCTTGCATTCCATTGCGACTTTTCTTTCTTATTTTCTGTCATGACTCTAAGAATCACATATGCTTCTGCAAGACAATACATTAGCTCTTTGATGTACTTATGTATTTTTACTACAATTGATTCATTTCTATGTAACTATTAGCACAAGTATACAGATTAAACCCCGAGCTCAAATCTTACATACTTTTCTCATCTATTTTTAGGTACAATGTGTAACAGGATGATGCAGAAGATGAAGATGAAGGATCTGAAAAAGGATGAAGACCAAGAGGAGACTCAATCCAAATGATGAACTTTCTCTATCTTATTTTACATTTAGTTTTTTTTACATGTATATTTTACTTCAATAGTTATAAGTTACATCCCATGGCTTGTGTGGGAAAAATGAAATTGTATCTCTATACTAATGAATTAAATTAAATTATGTAATTAAGTTGTCCTTTTGCATTTGATTACAGTAAATGATAATTGTGGAATGAAATAAACAAATCGATACATAATTAATAGCATTCAAGCATAAAGATATAACAATAATTAATGTACCTTCATCCATGTAAACAACAACTATGTTTGCTATTTTGGAGTCTAAATTATTAGGTCTGTAGTTGTTCCCACCTTTATCAAGGTTGTACTTTAGTTCTTCAGGACTTTTATGTAACTTATATGAATATAAACATGGAATGGCATCATACATGAGGTGTTGCATTCTACAACATCACACATAGCTGAATTTTGCTTCATTGATTCAATTACTATAGCTTAAAACATTTTAAGAAATTGGTTACATCCCCCTTAGTTAGGTTCATCTCATCGACACTTCTCTCCATCCTAAACTTAGTTTTGAGTTTCCCATTTGTACATGAGTGAAAAAATGTCAACACGTACAATGTTTACCCAATCCAGATATATGGGCATAATCAGGTGAAATCAATGGCACATATTAAAAACTTGCATCATGATTTGATCAATATATGTCATCCAAAAATAAAGGAATTGTTTTATCTTAAAAGTGCACTTTTGTCGAGAGATGACTGCAGGGGTTCTAAGCTTTCTCTGAGTCTCTCACTTGCGTATACACAATGGAAACACCTTAGGTCTATGGGTATGCCTATTTTTGAGGTGAGTCTATGGTATCAAGGATGGTTCCTTTATTATCTATCCTAAGCTAATTTATTGCAGTTTTGAGGGTAAAAGATGACTGTAAATGAATTAAAAATGGGGTTATACACCAAAATTGTTGATGGATTTGACTGAGTATATGCAAAATCAAAATGAGAATGAATTTTTTATGCACAAACCAATAGTTTTCACTAGAATATTAATAAAAAATAATTTGTGTATTGAGGGAATGAATCACAACAACACAATAAGGTAAGCATTTACACTAATATGAAGAAAAAAAATCTAGTTTGTATCAAGGCAAGGTGAATAATAAAGGATTTTGACATTCACAATAATTAATGAGATATACATACCACTACAAATAACTAGAAATTCAAAATTTAGTTCTCATTCAAAGGGAAAAACTTGAAAAATTTTCAACACTCCTATGTCCAATAAGTCCTCTCTTGTGCCTTACAATTGCACACAATATATAACAATATTATTCACCCATACCATCCTAAAAATACGCTAAAATTTGTACTCTCCTATGCAAGCTAATTTTACCCCTTTATCATAAATAAATGAAGGAATAAAAATAGAGATGCTGATTACAATGAGGCATAAATAGACTTAGTTACAGAAATAAATTTCAGTCAAGGTGTAGTTGAATGATTTATTTTTTAATAGAACTTGGGTGAATATTTTTCTAAAATTAAACATTTTCTTGTTTTGCAAGTGTTCTCCAATGTGCATACAATCTTGGTCTTCTTCTGCTTGATGTAACACAAATGTATTCCTCCACTTGCAAATAGTGAATTTGTCTTTATCTCTGATCTTTCCTTTAGTGATCACATGAAAAATAATACTTTAGTGAAAGAAAAATAATTACCTTTGTCTTCATACTTAGCAAAATTATTCCTCCACAATGGGAACCACTTGTAGTCATGTGAAAAATAATAATATCCTTCTTTTGCAAAGAATAATGAAAAAACATTCAACAAAGGCATGTTTTTCCTTTATGACCTTTAGCTCCAATTGAGTGATTAAAATAATCAATATTTTACAAATAGGACCCACCTGTATGAGGTTTCCTTGGCAATATTAAGGTATTTTGTTTTGTTTTAAGTAATGAAAAACTTGACTTTACCTCACTTATCTTGTTGATCCTACAGTAATGATGATGGGATATAATCATTGTTGATTTTCCCAACTTTGATTTTGGCATATAATATTTTTTGAACAATAATCATGTTGATTATTAGGCACCTCCATGTGTCAGCACATACTATAGTATTCAAATGACATGGCTTTTATTAATCATTAACAATGATAATGTCAACAGTTTTGATCATTCCAAGGAATATATTATATTGTTTAGACCATAGTGCTATGCCAGAATAAAAAAATGAGAATAAATTGGGGCATGGTACCTTTATCCATGATGGTTTACCCATGAATCATTAGGTCGGTCGTTTTTAATACAAATATGGTTAGGGTTTCATCATGCTTCTTACACGTGCATTGTTTAATCTATAAGTTGAGTTAAGTTAACCTGCAACTTGAGTTACTGAACAAGAAAAATGATCTTAACCTAAATCACTTTGCACTTTACACAATCTCTCTTTGAGCTAGGGAAATTCTGTTCAAAATTTGTGGGCACCACCATGAATGGATCTTCTAAAATTTCTGTGGGTTTTTTGTTAAGTAAGTCATTTTTGTTCTCGGTTTGCAAGGTAATTTGTGTTTGATATTTTCTATCTAATTATTTTTAATGGCAACTATTTTGAGCTTTTGGCCAATTTAACCAAGTGTTGGTATGTTCTCCCTTTATGGCCTCCATTACCAATGACTAAGAAATTTATTATTTGCTCAAAAATGTATGGGTTTTCCATTATTATCATGGTTGTCATTGAAGGGAAATCGAGCTATGCTATGGCACATTCTGGGTAGCAAAATTATTTTTCATCCATAGATATTTTGATTTGTATCTACCTTTCCCTTCATACTTTGTATTGGATCTCATTTTTTTTCTGAAGATGAGTTTACATTTAAAAGTCAGGCTTTGTCTCCTTTGTGGGTTCTCTTAATTTCTCCAAATCTAAACCTGAACTTCCATTTTTACCTAAAACTATATTGGGGTTCAAACCTACTTGCTGACGTTTCCTATGTCAATTTTCTAGTACTATCATATTTCTCCTAGCATGATTTGGTAAACCCACTTTACTTTTCACTAGATTCGATTGTGGGAACATTATGACATTCCGAGTTCTTTATTAGCTATTTATTTTCTGGGAGAAACTCGTGTTTTGTATTCAAGACTGGTAACCTCTGTTTTAACAATGACTTGCTTGTAGATCTCCTTATGTTTACTTTATTACATCAGAAAGCCATAGGTTTACCTTACATCACATCTTTATACTCAACCTCTAATCTTCTCTGGAACAATTATTTATCTTTGGATTGGGATCAATGATTTTTTTCTATTGTAGCTCAAGGGTTTCATTTACATGACTATTGTTGTTGCTCTTCTTTGAATTTATAGACATATGTATGATAATATTTTCTGCCCAAGCTTTATGGGAGGTTAATCCTATGAAAAAAACTTTAGATTTGTGATACCCCTTTCACAACTAGGTTTGTTATATTCTAGATCAAGTAAATGGTGAGGCCAAGATTGAACAAGTCATAGAATATAATGAATATCATCTCCTTGACACAACTACATGTATCTCTCCATACTTAACAACACTTGTTGCATGAAATGTAATGAATCCAAAAAAATTTATTTTCAAATTTAGAATGAATGAAACTAATCCATGTGTTTCTATGGTTCGGAAAATGATGTAGTTTTTAGATACCTGAAAGCTACTTGATGAATAAAATCCTTTTTTGATGTTGAATGTATAAATGTTTGTAAATTTGCAATCAATCTTGAAGATTTTTATCATGGATAATCTAAAATCTTTTAGTTGCTGCAATTGAATAGAAAAGGATTTTTTTGTAGCTTTGGAATTGATTATAAAACCTGGTAAATTTGAAAGCATTAATGTTATCTCTCGACAGTGCACCATGTAGAGAGATGACTGCAAGTGTTCTAAGCTTGGTCTGGATCTCTCTCTTCCTTATAAAATGAAAACACCTCACGTCTATGGGTATACCTATTGTTGAGGTGAAACTTCAGTATCAAGGCTGGTTCATTTTTGCTAAACTAATTTTTAGGGGTTTTGAGGGTAAAACGATGACTGTAACTATAATTGAAAAATCAGGTGATACACAAAATGTATTGAGGCCTTTGACTAAGTACATGTGCAAATGATTTTGGAATGGATTTTGAATGCACAAACCAATATTTTTCAACACAATGTGAAGGAAAAACACTTGGTGTATTGAGGGAATGAGTCTCAACAATACAGTAGGATAATATGCACACTAATATTATGTGGACATTACTAATTTTTTAGCAAGATAAGATGATTAATTAGGGAAATTGACATTCAAAATAATTAATTAGATATACACACCACTTCAAATAATTTGAAATGCAGAAATTAATTCTCATTCAAGGGAAAAATGGCAAAATCTTGTTCAACACTCATATGTCCAAAAATTCCTCCTTGTGCTTTTTAATTACACACAATTTATAGAAACATTAGCCACCCATACCATCCTAAAAATAGGCTAAAACATTTACTCACCCATCCATGCTAATTTTACACCTTTATCATGAATAAATAAAGGAATAAAAATAAACATGCTAATACAATGAGGCATTAATAGCCTTGATTACAAAAATACATCCCAATCAAAGTACAGTTGATTGATCTATTTTTAACAAAGTAAGATGAATAATTTGGCTAATAATAGCCCTTGCAAGTGTCATCCAATTTGCATGCAATCTATGTATTCTAGTGCTTGATGTGACACTTTCAATTTGATCCACTTATAGTGAGAATTTGGGCATTCTTTAATTTTGTCCCTTGGATGCACATGGAAAAAAAAATCTTTCTGTGTGAGAGAAAATAATTCCTTTATTTGCAATACTTGGCCAAAAATAATTCACCCATGTATTCCATCATGATGGGTACCACCTTTGATTCTGATGTCAACATTTCTTCTGTCTTCTTGTGATTACATGTAAAATTGACTCATGTGCAAAATAATGCCATTGTTTACTTTCAAATATTCCCACTATGGGGACCACCTATGATGTGCACACTTTGTCTTCATAAGGGTTTTGACCTCCTTTGAATAATCATTTCATTTCATAAGGTGTTAATACCTTCACTTGGTTTGAAAACATAGTTATTTCATGGCATAATGTTTGATTGCATTTTATGGGAGGCTCATGGAAAATAATTTAAGGTTCACCTTTTGTTAGCTGTCACATATACTATGGTTTTGACTTGAAATTATTCATTGGTATATCATTTAATTTCACCGTAACCTGGGCATGTATTATTATGTTGGCCCCTTTTTTATCATCACAGTGTTGGTATTTGATTTTTCAAAACACTAAGGTTTTTTACCCTTAATCAGTCAATGGAAATGATTTGTCTAAATGATTGAGGATGCCCCCCTTACACGATGACTCACCCCTTCTTTTTTCAATGAAGTTACTAACATTGAGTTAGCTAGGTTATCTTATGGCTTGACATATGTATGATCACTCAACCATGGTTGAGCTAAAATCCATCGCGGTTTGAAATATTGATCATTTGATCTATGTCCTTTTACATGTACGCCGTTAATATTAACTTATGTCTTTTTTCAAGTTAGGGTTTCTACCTTGCAATTAATATGGTCGGTGATATATTAACCATTGATCTTTGTAACTCTAGTTTTGGATCATTGATTATCTGGAGATAATAAATGTAATATTTTCAGAGTATTGATAGTGATTCTGGACTGTCAATCTTCTCTTCCATCTAATCTCTACCATTGATCTATCACTTGGTATCTAGCTTGGATTAGCACATGGCATCATTGATCTGTGTTACTTTGATTTTCTAATCATTCATCCTTAACTCACTGGTTAGGTTTTGGTAACTACGGGTTGGTTGGAAAATGTGTTAACTTGTAATGTGAATTTGGTCATTTTGCATTGATGCCCATTTTAGAGGGCGAAGCACTGGAAAATTTTCTTTAGGCCACCATTGTTGTGTGCTCCCAAGCTTATTTTTTCTACAAATCCATTTTATGTGAATCTTTGAATCATGAAACTTCCTTCCATTTTTGACTATTTGAGATTAGAGAATGGTTTCTATAGAGGTGGTTGTGGGTATTGTTGTTTCAAGATCTGCATTCATCTCTGTGCTTGAAGGTCATTCATGGTTTATCAGCATCTGTGAGATTTTATAGTCTTACTGAGCTCATTTTTCTTGTGGGAGGAAATTTTGGCGAGTCTGAAACTCTTTTCTCATATTTATTTGTCCCTTTTGATGATGAATCTTATCTATCTTAGCTGTAGCATTTTTGAGTTCTCTCAAAAATGTATATGTAGTTATTTCTTGTTCGGTTACTCTACATCTTCCATGGAAAACATATGGAGCTCTGGCTAGTAGTTCAGACCATGGATTTGGTTGATATCTTCACTGTGGAAACCCATTACTATGCATTTGGACTCAGTTGAGATCTAGGTGTCATCTTTTCTTTCACTTCCTTCGAAGATATTTTGAAGGTTTCAACAAACTGTCTTCCAAAGTGGTGAGTTCTTTTAATTTTGTCAATATTTTCAAAAGTTATGAAAATCATAAACGGCTCTAAAATACCCAATATCTAATGAATAGAACTATGAAAGTTTGTATTCATCGATCCTTTATTAAATGTAGTATTCTTGTTTCTATTCTGGGTATTTCTCCCTTTTTGTTTTTTATATGGAATTATTTTTCTTTGTTGTTTCCCTAGAGTTTGATTGTTTACTTGAAACAACGGTCACCAATTTTTACCTATAGATCTATGTAACCCTTGTAGGTTTGAAGTTGTTTATAATGGGTTTCAAAATTTAGAGTTGATAAGGTAGTTCCTCTAATGGGAAGAATCTCTTTTACATAGATCTGTGATATTTGCCTTGATTTGCAGGCCTTCAATTCTTGGGTTTTGTGATTAAAACAATTCTTTTAATCTTTATTTGTTTGATAATACAATGTTATATAATGCTTCAGATATGAACACTCGTAGTTGTGGGTATTTGTAAATATTGTACTTCTTCATGAATAAATGACATTTAATTTTTATACTTGAGTTGTATACTTCTTTCTGCTTTCATCTTTATGACATGTATATTGATTTTATAAATAAATAAACAACTCAAACACATAATTAAATGTATTTATATGCAGAAGTAAAGAGTTTTTTGAAATACTTGTAACTTAATAATGAACTCCCTTTCTTGTAAAATGTAACTCTGTCTACTATTCCCAAATTTAACATTTCACCTAAACTATGATTCCTACCTTCATTAAGGAAATGCATTAGTCCTTCAAGGATTTTGTGTTTCCTTGCTGAAGATGAAGATGGAATGACAAACTATGTGAGGTGTTACATTTTGTAACACCACACATAGCTACAAATTACATGTAAGTAATCAATTGTTGCAACTTAAAACATGATAAAACTGTAATGAATTTCCCTATCTAGGTCCACTTCATCAATACCATCCATCGTAATGAAATTTTGAGTTGCCCATTTTTGCACAAGTGCAAAAATTTTCAACAATTACCTGTACCTGTGCTTTGCATTCTTTAAAATTTTCTTCAATAGTTGTAGCTTGATTTTTTTTCCCTTCAACTCATTAATCAACTATGTTCTAAAAATGGTTTGTACATATTGAAGCTGAGTGTAAAAATCTTACTGTGCTATCGGTAATTCAATCTTTTCATAAAAGTAAGCTATTATCTTGATCTAGGAATCTTTACATCTTCCATTTGAATCTTTTCATTTATTTTTTGATAGTTGTTATGAAGCACTCTTATGTTGTTGATCACCATGAATTTCTTGTTCAGATATAATTTAAGAAGTATGACCCTCCTTGTTAATCCTTCAGGACTTTGAACTAAAGTTATAATCTACCACAAAAAAAATGTGTTGTAACTCTTCATTCCCTCATTTATATGGCAGTGTCTTTTTATTTTTTTAGTTAAAAATCTCTGTTTTTGTTTATCTACCTTGATTGCATGATCATTTTTTATGCCGTAAGAGAACTTAAATATGTATATGTAGATAGTTTTGACTATAGATACCCTTGCATGAGTTTCTAGAATTTCTTGATAATTGAATCTTGTACTCTTTAATTTGCACCTCAAGCTCATAAATTGTAGTGGCATTTATTAAGTCTTTCACTTTGATAATTATAGGTTTATTTCTCATTGGATGACTAGAGCTTAAATTTTTTTATGAGCTTCCTTATTATAGTTGAATGCTTCCGGATTGATTTTTATTCTGTTAATCTCATGTATGATTTCTTCCTTGTGTGATATTGCATATAAATTCTTTCAATTCTTTGGAAATTTTCATTTTGCATCTTGTAAGTTGCTGGAAAATGGTTGAATTTTTAGCCCTTCCTGAGTCTCTTGGAGAATGTGTATATTTGGAATACTGCTATATTCCTTGCTAAACACCTTTATTTATTATTTTGCACTTTAACCTGACTAAAAATGTCGTGTTTTTATACATAGGATTTTGTAATATACGTTTGTAACATTATGAATATGGGTGATTGCCTTGAGTTTAAAACTGAAACTTATCCCTCTTTGAAAGTATCCTGAATCTGGAAAAGTACATCTTCACTGCTTGAAAACTCTAGTTACCTATGTTGTTCTTCTTTGCACTTTGTAAATCTATTTTGACCTGAATGTGTATTTGTAATTGTATTTTTTCCTTGATCAGAAGTTTGTTTTCATCTATTTCTAGTTTTAGAAATCAAGATCTATTTTCGCATAATGGTGGTCATATTATTTCTCCACTTTACTTTTAGTAAGGATATTGGTGGATCCTTTTTATCCTTTTTTATGTACCTTCCATGATTTTCTTCTTCTTTCTTTTTTTGTACTTTCTCCTAAAAACAGTACCATGAGATGTTCTTTCTTATTTTTTCTTTCATGTGTCTTGTTTTTTCCTTCATTAAAACATTCAGCTCCTTGAAACTATAAGCACATGGATATAGATCAAATATGGAGCTCTAACATTATGTATTGTATGTCCACACATACAAATTTTTGGGAAATGGAGATAAGGATGAAAAAATTTAAGATGAATAAATGCAAGGGGCACGAGAGTACCAAACCAATTAGGAAATGATGGTTTTCTTCTCTCCTCATTTGATGACAATTTTTAGTATATGCTTCTTTTATTTCAATTACATATAAGTTACATCCACGATTTGTGTGGGTTCACTTTACTTTTATTCCTCATGAATAAATGAACTTTTTTTCATGTAATGAGATGTATGTCTTTCTTTTTTGTACTTCCTTCATTTGTATGGATAATAAATGAACTTATATAGCTCATAAAACTTAAATAATTCACTTAATCGTGGAAATAAATTAGAATCAAATGTACCTTTTTTATGCTCATTGGAACTGCAAATTATTTTTAAAACTACCATTTCCATGCTTCAACCTGCAACTTGTTTACAACTCCATAACATTATGTCTGATACATGTTTCCCTTATTCAATTCTTCAAGGCCTTATAATGGTGGTTTATGGCTATTGCATAGTTTTGACGAGGGTAAAGAATGCAACAGTTGTATCTATAAGGTATGACATTTTGTAACTATACCCAAGTTGTAGTTTTGATCCAAATGTGAATTCCAAGACTGTCTGAAACCAAACAAGGAGAATTGTGTCCCGTTTTGAGAAGATTTTTTCCAACATAGTCTGACCTCTTATCCATCTACTATGAAAAATTCAAAAGTTTCCACTTGACCTTTCACACGGGGTGCAAAAAATGTCAACATTTATGGCGATCCCATGGGGAAATCTTCCTGCTAACATGTAGACCAGTGCCTTATTTTTTTCTGTTGGGCATGGAGTCAAAGCATATAACCAAAATCTTCATTTTCTGAAAAAAAAAATAACTATAGCTAGATCATGTGCACAAGTGCACTTATTGAATTTAAAAGCTGCAGTGTGCATGAACTACACTTATTCAAAGGGAAATCCTAATTTACCCTATTCTAACCAATAACAAAATGAGGCTAAAAAAATCCTTAAATAGGAATTGAAAAATAACTCCCCTTCCTAAAAAAATGAGGCAAAGAATTCATCTTACAAAACAAGAAATATGAACGAACTGAAAAATGAGATGTGTACCTTGAATTTATTCCAAAACTCAGCCAAAAACACAAAGAACCTTTCTAACTGATCTACAAACTGTTCTGAAGGGATTTGGAACTGATTATTGAGGATTTGACGCTCAATTTTAGGATCTGATACAAGCATGAACTCTGGTATTGTTGTACCTTTTTGTGAACTGGAAAGTTACCAAATAGGACATGGCATTTAAACATATAAAAAGCTAATTTTCCTATTTTATACTGAAACATGAACATCCTTTTCAATGACAGGATCTTTTTGAAGTTTTTTTGAAGGTTTCTTAAGGATGTTGAGCCCCTATAAACTATAAGAATATTTTCTTTGACATTATGAAAATGATCTGAAAATTATTTAGCCTCTTCAAGTTCTTATAACTCATCAATCATCACATCATAAAGATGATAAGATGGTTGTTCTACTTATTTAAAATGTTGGAAACAAATTCTAGTATCTTCAAACTATTGTTTGTCTTTTTCAAGTTTCTGATCCATTACTACCATGACTGATATTTTAGTAGTACTTTCAAATTCTTCCATTTTTTCCATATTTTCCATATTTCTTGATCATTCATTTTCCTCCTCAATGAAATACTATTACTCATGAATAATTACAGTATCATTTGATATTCCTTGTGAATCATTACATGTCATAATGCATCTATCTCCACGTATGCAACACAATAAGGGTCTTCACACTCAACTATTTGGTCATGGTCATTCTGAAACTGATCTTTCTCTTTACCATCATCAACCATGGAAATTGATAAGTTACAAACATGTTGGTCATTCCCTCACACTAATGACTTACCATCAAAATTGATCTACATATTATGTTCAGGTTCTATCAAATGTGATGAATATGTAGTTTGTATGAGTATGGGGCATTCATTCACACTATAATCAAAATGTGAAGACTTCTGATGATGTTTAACCTATTTTTGATTTTCTTTAAAATCATACTGTACCTTTTGAATGGGTTGTTTCCCCAACTCTTGAATATGATCAAACTAATATTTAGAAACCCATTGATGTATGATTTGCAAAAATCCATCCTACTTTTGTTTGAGTTAGCTTCCCCTTCTGAATGATATTATGATCCTATCTTTCCTAGACTATAAGAATGGGTAAAGAAGGAGGAGTGGGATTAATATCATCCTTAACTAGAAAATTGTGAATAAGAGGCTTGGGTACAAGCTCTATTTTTAGAACATCATGTGAATGCTAACTTCGATACTTTAATTTAGGTTCAATACATGATTGTGAGGCAGGAAAAGCAGGAATCATAGTAGCATGATAATTTGAAAACTGATGAATGGGCTGCTTTGGATGACAGGGGGAATACATAGGAACTAAATTTTGACAAACTTGATGCCTATCATTTTTCACTACTAATGATTTCTTATATAATTCCTTGATAGCTAAAAATTATTGTTTAAGTTCATTAAACTCAATTTCAAGACATCTTCTCCTTTCACAATCAGGATAAACCTCTATAGAATTTCTACCTTGAATAGCATAATTTTTACCTTTAATAGCATAATGATCGTCAATTGATAATCATAATGATTTCCAAGGTTTGGGTCATAAGGATATTCATTCTAATAGAGGTTATAAAACTAGTGTGAAGGGGAAACTGGATAAAAAGGCTACTGGTTTGGATGATAATAATGTTGAAAATGAGGGTTCATGACTACAAAACCTTATAAAATATTGAAAAAATGAAAAATAGTTATGCTACTCATAAAACTATTGGTAACAAAAAAATAATAGATCTGATTTTCTTGAAATATACTAGAAAACTACAGCTAAAAAAATCATGATATTTAAAAGTGTTGTATTGATCTAAAATCAAATTCATAGAGTCATTAGATGATTTCTTCTTCAGATCTTGAATCTTCAGAATGCATAAATACTAGTTCTTGTCCCACTGGGCATGCCAAAAACTATTATCTCTCAAAAGTTCACCCTCGTTGAGAAATAATTGCAGTGGTTCTAAGCTTCCTCTGAATCTCTCACTTTGATATATATAATGGAAACACCTTAGGTCTGTGGGTATACCTATTGTTGAGGTGAGTCTTTGGTATCAAGGTTGATTCCTTTTTTATGTATTCTAAACTAATTTTTTGGGGTTTTTAGGGTAAAAAATGACTGTAAATGAATTGAAAATGGGTTGATACAACAAAATTGTTGATTGGTTTGACTGATTATATGTACAATCCAAATGAGAATGAATTTTGGATGCACAAACCAATAGTTTTTAGTGCAATATTAAGTCAATAATTTTAGGATTGAGGGAATAAATCATAACAACACAATAAGGTAACCATGCACACTAATATCATGCATAAATTACTAGATTTACAACAAGGTAAGGTGATTAATCATGAAATTTTACATTCAAAAGAATTAATGAGATATACACACCACTGCAAATAATTGGAAAGGTAGAAATTAGTTCTCATTCAAGGAAAAAAACATGAAACATTTTCTTTAGCACTCCTATATCCAAATATTCCTCTCTTGTACCTTACAATTTCACACAATATATAGCAATATTAGTCACCCATACTATCCTAATAATAGGCTAAAATTTTCACTTGCCCATGCATGCTAATTTTACCCCTTTATCATGAATAAATAAAGGAATAAAAATTCACATGTTGATTACAATGAGGAATTAATAGCCTTAGTTACAAAAATTAATTTCAGTCAAGGTGCAGTTGACTAATCTATTTTCAATAAAACTTGGGTGAATATTTTGCTAAAATTAAACACTTTCTTGTTGTGCAATTCTTATCAAATGTGCATGAAATCTTGGTCTTCTTCTACTTGATGTGACACTTCTGTATTCCTTGACTTACAAATGGTGAATTTGTCTCTATCTTTGATCTATCCTGTAGTGATCACATGCAAAATAATAGTTCTGTGCAAGTAAAATAATTACCATTGTCTTCATAATTAGAAAAATTATTCCTCCACTGCGGGTACCACCTGTAGTCATGTGCACAATAATAGTATCCTTATTTTGTAAAGAATAAGGATACACAGTTAACAAAGGCATGTTTTGTGTTTATCTCCTTTAATTCCAATTGAGTGATTAAAATAATCAATATTTTTCGAAGAGGGTCTGCATGTATGAGGTTTCCTTTACAAAATTAAGGTATCTTGCTTTTTTTCAGGTAATGAAAACCTTGACTTTACCTCACTTATCTTGTTAATCCTATAGTAATGATCATGGAATATAATCATTGTTTATTTTCTGACCTTTGTTTTTGGCATATAATATTGTTTAAACAATGATTATGTTGATTATTAGGCCTCTCCATGTGTCGGAACATAATATAATATTTGTTATCACCGAATCACAACACCCTTCTATTTGCACACTCTTGAGCTCACGATGTGATTGGATAAAATGGGTACTATCTCCAAGTTGTGGGACTTGCTACTTGAGATAGACCTCCAAAGAAAGCTGGTTCTTGCTCCTAAACTACCTGCCACAATCTTCTCTAATGCAGGGTAAACTAACTATTCTAATCTAACTTTCCAAGGGATCAGGGAGAGAGAATGCGTAAAATGAAAGCATACACTAAAGTGGTGATACATCAGAAAATGAGGGTGTGAGAGTAGTCTCCTAATACGTGAGATAAAGATAATGGATCCCTGCAAGAACATGCACTCACAACAATATTTAGAGAAATGCGTGAGAGGGGTGATGACAGTTCTCCACAATCTAGCAAAATGCATTCACAACAATATTTTAAACATACACAATGATAATGGATCCCTGCAAGAACATGATAATAGACACGATATTCTTGTAACCAAGATTGGAAGGGCAAGAAGAATGCAAGAAAACACAGCAGGGGAAGATACATCCACAAACTTGTATTTTATTGCTTCATGATATGCACAATTCAATCTATTATAAGAAAAGAGCCTAGATCACCATGCAAGGAGTCCACTACAAGGGCCTCCAACACATTGGATTCACAAAGTGATTTTGGTAGAGCTTTGCTGCAAAAACTACCTCCCCTTTACAATGAGCCCAACACTCCAATTTATAGAAAAGATGAGAGGAGAGAGAGGGAAAAAAATGAAAATCCCGAAATCTGTCCTTTAACCACTTGTAAGAGGCATTAAATAGAGGAAAGTGATTATATATTACTTGAAAAAGGCTCCCCATACTGTCCCATGTGCTGCAGTAGAGAAAGAATGATGACCATGCCTCTTAATTGAACTCCCAACTACCAAATAAAACACTGTTATGAACCCAGCCACGTTTTATTAAAAATATCAATTAATATATCATCAAATCTAGAATTCATTGATTGTTGTGCATCGGGATCGAAGCCACAATTCCAACGGTACCAATTTTTTGTGATTTCATTGAGAAATGCTAAAGTTATGGCCCTCTGAGTGCGGACAACTATTTTGGGTCTGGCAGGTGTTTTCTGTCATTTGACGGGAATGAGCATTAACTGACTGGAGCCGAATATGTTTCCCTTATTTAAATATATATAACCTCATTAAAAATATATAAATCTAGTTTTTTTGGCATAGAGAATGTCGTGCTCATTCCAAGAAGTCCAATTTTGTGAAAATCGGAGCTCGGAGTCAAAAGTTATGGCCGTTTGAAGTTTCACGGGTCAAACGTTGACTTTTCTTCTTTGCCTTCGGCCGCTTCGGCTTTTCGCGTCCCGCACCTACCTTTGTCCCGGCTGTCTCAGATGAAAAATTCTTGTTTCGGCCGATTCGGGCTTCCTTGTTCCTATTTTTGGTGAAGACACGAGGCGAGATTCCATTCGCTCTCGGCTCTTTCGGCTTTTCGCGTTGCACATGTACTTTTGGCCTGGATGTCCCAAACTACCTCGGATGAAAGTCTCATGTTTTGGTGGAATTGGCCGGTTCACGTCCTCCGCGTACTTTTGTCCCAACTGTCCCAGACCGCCTGGGACAAACATCTCCGAACCGCCTGAAATGGACTGACTTGAGCCAAACCGGCCGATCCGCGTCCTCCGCGTACTTTTGTCCTGGATGTCCCAACTGTGCAAAACAAAGACTTAGATGATTTTTCCCTCTTTCGGCCGATTCGGCCTTTTCACGTCCCGACGTCCCAACTGTCCCGGAGACCGCTTGGACTAGGACTTAGCCGATTTTCTTCATTTTTTCGGCCCCAAGCTTGGTACGAAGAACCTCAGTTCAACCCAAACTGGTACGACCCGAGCCCTTCAGACCTGAAATTCTTCAAAACACTACTACAACCTTATTTTTTGCATTTCTTCCATTTTTCTAACTTGTTGGGATTTCTTCTTGGATGGGAGAGTTAGAGAGAAGCCAAGGGGGCCCCAAAACACGATTTTAGGCCTTGAATCAATGTACTTGCTCGGGACTAAATAATCTGATGCATGTTATCAAAATTACCTTGAGGGGTGAATTTTGGATAACAATATTCAAATGACATGGCTTTTCTTAATCATTAACACTGATAATTTGAGGTCTTTTGATCATTCTAAGGCATATATTATATTGTTTAGACAATATTAGTATGCCAAAATAAAAAAATGAGAATAAATTGGGTCATTATCCCCTTTATCAAGGATGGTTTACCCATGAATCATTATTTCAGTGGTTTCTAACCTAACTCTAGCTAGGGTTTCATCATACTACGGCCACATGCGTTGTTTAATCTCCGAGTTGAGTTAAGTTAACCCATAACTTAAGTTAGTGAGAAAGAAAAATAATATTGACCTAAATCACTCTGCACTTTGCATGATCTTTCTTTGATCTAGGGAAATTCTATTGAAAATTTTTGGGCACCGCAATGAGTGGATCTTCCAAGCTTTATTTGGGTTTTCTGAGAAGTTTGTCATTTTTGTTCTCGGTTTGCAAGGTAATTTTTGTTTGATATTTGCTATCTAATTTATTTTAATGGTGGTTATTTTTATCTTTGGGCTACATTAACCAAGTGTTGGTATGTTCTCCCTCTATGGCATCCTTTAATGATGACTGAGAACTTCATTATTTTCTCAAAACTGTAAGGGATTTTCATTATTTTCATGACTGCCGTTGAAGGGAAATTGATCTCTGCTATGGCACATTGTAGGTGAGAAAATCATTTTCCATCCATGGATATTTTGATTTGTATCTACCTTTCCCTTTGTACCTTGTATTGGCTCATGTTGTTATTCTGAAGATGAGTTTTCATTTTTACTGATCTGAAACTCATTTCATTGTTTTCATTTAAAAGTTAGGCTCTGTCTCCTTTGTGGGTTCTCTTAATTTCTCCAAATCTGAACCTGAACTTCCATTTTTACCTAAACCTATATTGGGGTTCGAACCTACTTGCTCATTTTCATGTGTCAGTTTTCTAGTACTATCATATTTCTCGTGGCATGATTTGGGAAACCTAGTTTACTTTTCTCTAGACTCAGTTGTTGGCACATTATGTCATTATGATATCTTTATTATCTCCTGGTTTTTTGGTAGAAACTTGTGTTTAATATTTAAGAATTATAATCTCTGATTTAGAAATGATTTTCTTGTATATGTTATTTTCGAACCATATGTTTACCTTAGATCAAGTCTTATTACTCAAGCACTGATCTACTCTCGAATGATTATTTATCATTGGTTTGGGCTCAATGATTTTGTTCAATTGTAGCTCAAGGGTTCCTATTTACATGGTTGTCATTTCTACTCTTCTTTGATTTTTTACACATATGTATGATAATATTGGCTCCCTAAGCATTATGGGAAGTTATTGTTATGAGAAAAGTTAAGATTCTTGTATCTCTTTCACAACCAGGTTTTTTATATTCCAAGTCAAGTAAATGGTGAGGCCAAGATTGAACAACTCATAGACTATAATGAACATCATCTCCCTTACACCACTACATGTATCTCACCATACTCAATAACACTCAGTGCATGAAGTATAACAAATCCAAATGTTTTAAGTTTCAAATTTAGAATGAATGAAACTAATCCATGTGTTGTTATGGTCCAGATAACCGTGAAATTTTTTGAAGCCTGAAAACTACTTGATGAATGAAATCATTTTTTGATGTTGAATGTATAAATGGTTATAACTTTATAATCTGTCTTGAAGCTTTTTATCATGGATAATATGAAATATTTTAGCTATTGTAATTGAATACACAAGGATTTCTTTGCAGATTTGGACTTGATTATAAAATTTGGTAAATCTGAAAACATTACCTATACCTGTGCTTTGGATTCTTTGAAATTTTCTTCAATAGCTATAGATTGATTTATTTTTTTGTATTTTTTTCCTTAAACTCATAAATCAAATTTGTTCTGACAATGGTTTGTACTTATTGAAGCTAGGTGTAAAAATATTATTGTGTTATTGGTAATTCAATATTTGCATAAAAGGAAGCTATTATCATGATCTAGGAATCTTTAAATCTGCTATCCAAGTCTTGCATTTATTTTATAAAATATTTTATGAAGCACTATTATATTTTTTATCACCATGAATTTCTTGTTCAGATATAATTTATAAAGTATGACCCTCCTTGCTAATCCTTCAGTAATTTGAACTAAAGTTGTAATTTTTCACCCAAAAAAAATAAATGTGCTGCAACTCTTCATTGCTTCATTTGTATGGCTATGAATTTGTATTTGATGAGTTGAAAATATCTCTTTACACCTTGATTACATGATCATTTTTGATGTTGTAAGAGAACTAGAATCTATAGATGTAGATGTATTTTTGACTGTAAATGCTATTGCGTGAGTTTTTGGAATTGCTTGATAACTGAATGTTGTACTGTTTTATTTTCACTTGAAACACATAATTTGTAGTGACATGTCTTAAGTATTCAAATTTGATAATTAGATGTGTATTTATCATTAGAGGACTGGAGATTAACTTTATTTCTAAGATTCCTTTTGATATTTGACTACTTCCAGATTGAGGTCTATTATGTTCATCTCATGTATGATTTCTGCGTTGTGTGATGTGGCATATAGATTCCTTCAATTCTTTGAAAATTTGCATTTTACATCTTGTAAGTTACTGGAAAATGGTTAAATTTTAAGGCCTTTCTTGATTCTCTTAGAGAATGTGTATATTTGGAATACAGCTATATCCCTTGCTTAACACCTTTATTTATTGTTTTGCACTTGAACTTGACTCAAAGTTCCTTACTTTTGTACATATTATTTTGTAATATACTTCCATAACATCACGAATATGGCTGATTACCTTGAGTTTAAAACTAAAGGTTATCCCTCTTTGAAAGTATCGTGAATCTAGAAAATTTCATCTTCACTGCTTGATTGAAAAAACTAGTTAGCTATCTTGTTGTTATTTGCAATCTGTAAATCTCTTTTAACCTAAATATGTATTTGCAATTGTACTCTAGTCTGTATCAAAATTTTATTTTCTTCTACTTCTAGTTATAGAAATCATGATCTATTTTTCGCATAATGGCGATCATATTATTTCTGCACTCTGCTTTTAATAAGCATATTGGTGACTCCTTTTTAGCCTTCTTTATATACCTTCCATGGTTTTATTCTTCTTCTTTTTTTGTACTTGATCCTGAAAACATTACTATGAGATGTTCTTTCTAATTTTTTCTTTCTTGTATCTTGTATGTGTTGTTGGGTTGTGGATCCTATTTTTTAGTCTTCTTGAATCAGTGTTGAAGTGTTGGAGCTCGAACAGTTAATTTTGGATACTTCAGGAGCATTCTGCAGTCGTTTTTTGTGACATGGCTGTGATGTTGCTGTGACGTTGCTGTTATATGGCTGTCAACGTCGGGACTATTTTTCCATCCATGGGATGTTGAAAGATCGTGACTTTCAATCTTCTAGGGTCGGCTTTATGGCTTCTTAAGAGGATTGTAATCCTATAAATAGAGGTGTTAGGGTATCTTATAGATATATTGAATGTTCAATAGGTCTTGAGTCTTAATGATCAAGAGTGATGAAGGATAATCAATTGCGTGTCAATTATGGTTTAGATGTAGTTTAGCATCTTTGGAATTCTGTTGTGAGTTCATAACTAAGAGAAGACTGTGAGAGTTGTTTTACTCTTTTTGATAATAAAATATGAACAAGTTCTTGGTGGACGTAGCCCACATTGGGTGAACAACATTAAATCTTGTCTTGTCATCTTTTGTGCATTATTCATTTATGTTGTTATATTTCTGTAAGTATAATTCTGCTATATAGTTTCCTACTGTCGTGGTTTAGGAATTGTTTCCGCATATTTGTTCTTTAATTCCTAACAATTGGTATCAGAGATTTGGTGTGTTTTTTCCTGAAGTTTTAAATCACAGGGAAAGTTTAGCTTGAGTGGGAGCTAGGGCAGATGAGGGTAGATCGATGGTTGAGAAGTTCAGTGGGCAGAACTTTGGTTTGTGGAAGATGCAAATGGAGGATTACTTATATCAGAAGGACCTCCATGTTCCTTTGGTTGGAAAAGCAAATAAACGTACAGCCATGTCGGATGAGGATTTGGAGTTGCTGGATATAAAGGTGCTTGGGGTAATTCGTTTATGCCTTGCATCTTCAGTTGCTTTCAACATATCACAGGAGAAGACCACGACAGGTCTCAGGAGTGTGTTGGGGAAGTTATATGAAAAACCCTCTACCTCTAATAAAATATTTTTGATGAAAAGTTATTTAATATGAAGATGTCTGAGAATGGTTTTGTTTCTGATCATTTGAATGAATTTAATATGGTTGTGAGTATGTTAAACTCGGTAAAAATTGAATTTTATGATGAGGTCAGGGCTTTGTTGATTTTGTTCTCCTTTCCAGATAGCTGGGACAACTTGGTTATGGCTATAAGTAATTCAGTCTCTAATAACTCAAAGTTGAAGTTTAAGGATGTAATAGGTGTGATCCTAAGTGAGGAAATGTGAAGGAAGAGCACTGGATATTCTTCTACTTCTAGAAATGCTTTGACGGTGGAGAGTAGAGGGAGACAAAGAACAAAGGGGAAAGGTAAATGTGGGAAGTCGAATGATCGTGGAAGGTCAAATTCCAAGAGTAAGTTAGAATGTTGGCACTATGGGAAGGTTGGTCATGCTAAGAAATATTGTTGGGTTCTTTGGGATAAGAAGAATAGGAAGGAGGAAACTAAAGAGGTAAATGTGGTAGTAGGTGATGTTTGTCAAGATGCCTTAATTATTTATTTAGATAATATTGTTGAATCTTGGTTGTTAGATTCAAGGGATTCTTTCCATGCCACCCCACATAGACATTACTAATTTTGTTCAAGGTGATTTTGGACATGTATATCTTGGTGATGATGAACCATACAGCATAGTAGGGAAATGTTGTGTTTGGTTGAAAATGCAAAAGTGGAACACATGGCTACTTAAGGATGTCAGACATGTGCCTAAGTTGAGGTGGAATTTGATATCATCAGGAAAGGTAGGTAGTGATGGATGTATAGTCAATTTGACAGAAGATTCTTGGAAGGTTACCAAGGAAGCTCTTGTGGTTGCAAGAGGTAAGAAAAATGGCACTTTGTATTTAACCAGTGGTGCTGATTATTGCAATTTAGTTGCTACAGATGGAGATGCAACTTTGTGGCACTAGAGACTCAGTCATATGAGTCATAAGGGCATGCAGATTATAAAGGACAGGTTGCCTAGATTAAATGAGTTAGGTTTGGAATTCTGTGAGGACTATGTTTATGGGAAACAGAAGCAGGTGAGATTCCTCAAGGTTGGACCTACGAGGAAGGAGGGTAAGTTGGAGTTAGTGCATAAAGACGTATGGGGTCCAACTAAGGTAAAATCTATTGGTGGTTCATGTTATTATGTCACTTTCATTGATGATGCAACTGGAAAAGTTTGGGAATATTGCATTAGAAAGAAATATGATGTGTTTGAAACTTTCAAAAGATAGAAAGCCTTGGTTGAGAATGAAACAGGTCTCAAGCTGAAATGTCTCAGGTCAGATAATGGAGGGGAATATTGTAGCAATGAATTTATTGATTATTGTTCAGTAAATGGGATCCGTAGGAAACTAATGGTTCCAAATACTCCATAGGAAAATAGAGTGTCAGAGAGAATGAACAGGACAATCATGGAGTGTGCTAGGTGCATGAGGTTACAGGTGGGGCTACCACTCATATTTTGGGTAGAAACGGTAAGCACAATTGTTTATCTGATCAACAGAGGACCCTCTATGGCCTTGGATGGAGGTATACATGAGGAGGCTTGGTCTGGTAAGAAAATTGATTACTCATTTCTTAGAGTATTTGGATGTGAGGTATTTATTCACATTGGTACATATGATAGGACCAAGTTAGAGGTTAAGTCTAAGAAATACACCTTTGTTGGATATGGTGAAGATGATTTTGGTTTTCGTGTTTGAAGTCTTAAAGACAAGAAAATATTTCGGTCTAGAGATATTGTCTTTAATGAAAAAATCAAGTATAAAGATCAGTTGCAAGAATAGAAAGAGGAATCAAAGAAAGAATACAAAGTGTTAGAGGACATTGTTGACACTAAGGTGTCCAAGGGGCTAGATCAAGTACAACATGTTCCGGCACATCCAATTCAGGTACCTACTCATCAGGAACCCCAAACTCCTGAGGTGAGAAGGTCTTCTAGGGTAAGAGGAGAACCTAAATGATTTACTCCATATTTGAATTATTTAGTACTCATTGATAGTGGAGAGCCAGAGTGCTTTGAGGAAGTAGTGCAGGTGGATGCCAGGAAGAAGTGGGAGCAAGCCATGGATAAAGAGCATAGATCTCTTATGGAAAACCAGACTCGGGATCTGGGGAAGCTACCCAAGGGAAAGAGAGCATTACAGAATAAGTGGGTGTATAGAATCAAATAGGAAGATGAAGGAAGGAAACGATACAACGCCCGGTTGGTGGTCAAAGGATTTGCATAGAAGAAAGGTATAGAATTTGATGAAACTTTTTCTCCGGATGCTAAAAGACTTCTATTAGGACTGTTCTTGGTTTAGTTGTAGTAGAATACCTACACTTAGAATAGTTGGATGTGAAGACCGCATTCCTTAATAGTGAGTTAGAGGAGGAATTGTACATGCAGCAGCCATAGGGTTAAGAGGTCAAAGGGAAGGAGAGGTTAGTGTGAAAATTGAAGAAGAGCTTGTATGGCCTAGAACAAGCTCCACGATAGTGGTACGTGAAGTTTGACAGTTTTATGTAGGAGCAGGGTTACTCTAGGAATCACTCAGACCATTGCATGTACATCAAGAAGTTTCTTGATGGTAGTTATATTATTTTGTTCCTGTATGTAGATGATATGCTTGTAGCAAGGAAGAACATACAGGAAATAAAGGTACTCAAGAAACAACTAGGTGACTCCTTTGCTATGAAGGATTTGGGGGCAGCAAAAAAATCCTTGGTATGAGAATAACTCGGAACAAGAAGAAGAGGAAGCTGGTATTATCTCAAGAAGAGTACATAAAGAAGGTCTTGGAAAAGTTTAGTATGCAGAATGCTAAACTAGTTTGTATTCCTTTGGCAGGTCACTTTAAATTATCAAAGGAACAGAGTCTTAAGATTGAGGAAAATAGAATCCAGATGTCCAGGGTACCATACTCATCAGTAGTTGGTAGCTTGATGTATGCTATGGTATGCACTAGGCATGACATTTCCCATGCAGTGGGAGTAGTGAGCAGGTTTATGAGTGATCCAGGTAGAGAGCACTAACAGGAAGTAAAGTGGATCCTTCGGTATTTCAGAGGGACCATGGGAGCAGCATTGTGTTTTGGTGGATCAAACACTATATTACGTGGATCTGTAGATTCAAACATGGTAGGAGATTTGGAAAGCAGGAGGAGTACATATAAGTTACATCCACGGCTTGTGCGGGTTCACTGTAGTTTTATTCCTCATGAATAAATGAAGTCTTGTCTTGTAATGAGATGTATGTCTTTCTATTCTATTATTCCTTCATTTTTATGGATAATAAATGAACACATACAACTCAGAACACAAAAATCATTCACTTAATCATGGAAAAAAATTAAAATCAAATTTACCTTTTTAATGCTCATTGGAAATGCAAACTGTTTGTAAAACTACCTTTTTCCATGCTTCAGCCTGCAGCTTGTTTGTATATCTAGAACATTATGTCTGATACATGATGCCCTTCCTGACGTCTTCAGGGCCTTGTAGCGGTCATTTATGGTTGTTGCATATTTGTAATGAGGTTAACAAATGGAATGGATTCATATATGAGGCATCACATTTTGTAACTACGCCCGAGTTATAGTTTTGATCAAAATGTGAATTCCAATACTATTCAAAACCAAAAAATGGGAATTGCGTCCCCTTTCAAGATGGTTGTTTCCAAAATAGTCTAACCTCTAACCCATCTAATTTGAGAAAATTAAAGTTTCAAGTTGACATTTTACATGGGGTGAGGAAAATTTCAATAATAACTTTCTTACACTCACCTACATACCCATGTTTTTGACTATTCCACTCTGAATATGATTTGTTCATTCATTCATAAGAAAAATAAGAATAATCTTTTGTACATATTGTCTAGTTATTACTATCCATAGTGATCATAGAATACAACAACCTAGAACTAGGAATCCTTTCACATCCATACTTTTTCCTTTAATCAATACCTTCGATTAATCATGCATAAAATCAATAAAGTTGAAATAAAAAGAACAAAATTATGATTTTTTTAAAAATTTTGCATTTTACAGTCATTAAATTACATCAAGATACATATATGTTTTAAATGTGCATATATGTTATCTCCTAAAACACTCAGTGTGGGGTTGAAGCCTTTGATATTGAACCCTTTGAGGTTGAATGTTGAACTTCAAAATGTTTCTTACACGATTAAAAAATGGTGTGGGAATCATTCAATCGAACTCCCTCATAATCAATTTTTTTTTCCTTAGAGCATGTTTGATGCATGCACCTACACACTTGTGTTCTCCCTTCCCATGACCACTCTAAAAAAACTCCATAAATGATACAGTTACTGATGATGATGATAGCGACTGAGTACAAAGAAAGGGTGAGAGGATTTGAATTGTGATGCGCAACCATCAAACGAAACAAAATTCTGACCTATTTGCACTCTTTTTTGATGAATATATTAAAAGAACAAACTAGAAAATGCTACACAAAGTAGTGTCATGTTCCTTGTAATCTGTTATATAGAAGTGATACTCCTTCTTTATTACTCGCTTCAAATATGTACTTTCAACACTATCCAAATCCAATTGTCTATGCCTATAAAATACGTGAACCATGATGGTAACCTGGTCAGTATGATAATACTCTGTGTAGATCTCTTTTTGATGAGAAAATGAATAATTATCAATAAAATCAACCACAAAAAATATGGAATAATAAGGAATGTGTCTCTATTGGTCTTGAATTGTGTATCCTGCCACTTTTGCATAGTGAAAACGTTTGATATACGGATTAATTAAACTTCAAAAACTTTACATGAATACAATAATGGGGATTTCCTTCTCTACCAAATCCAACCTGGTTGTATCCTTTGAAATCCGTGTTGAATTATTTATGTATTTGAACTTACAAAATCAATACATAATGGATAAACTGTCATATTTATTTACATTAAACACAAAAATCAACATAAAATGTGTACATCCAAATTTAAAACTATTTATATATATTTTTAATTTATTAATCACCTCTTGCAAGTCATGATTTGAACTATGTCCAAATCTTCATTTGCTTATAGAAAAATTTCAAGTCCCTGCACTTGTCACATACAACATTGATGCAAGTGATATGATCACCAACACGATCATAGAATATTGTGTAAACAATATAATCTTTGAATTCATTGGCAAGTGTAGGGGGGCATTTTTAGGAGCATTTGATGCTTCTCATAATTTTTTATACACCTAAGAAAATAGATTTTGAAATACATAACTTTTAAATCACATCTAAAAAACAAAATTTAATCGAATTTCTAATATAGACATAAATGAAAGCACACATAAATATATATGTAATATATTATATTTTTACTCGATAGTGATAATAAAACTCAATGTTATAATGGAAAAAACATGTTTCAAGGACTTTATCATCTCACACATACCAAGGCTTCAAATTATCAAACTCTCGTTGTATAATCTTAACATCTAGATGTTCTTCTGTAAACTTGATGTACATCTCATGTTGAGTTATTAAGATCCAATGTTTTATATGTTCAGCATATTTATTGCGAACTATCACATGTTTTAAAAAATCCCTCACATTTAGAGAAGGATGATTCCTCTGAGTCAAAAAATCAAAAACTATTTTCACAATATTTTCCTTAATTTTATCATAACATGGATTTCTACACATTAGTGCCCAATTTTCTTCCACAATAGAATTATCCAATTTCTTCCTCCTCTTGTCATACCTACTAACCATCTTTGTAGATACACCCAATACCTTTGAAATAACAGGAACATGATGATTCTTTTTCATATATTCACTTATAACTAAACTTAATATTGCTATATAATAAATACTTGTTATCCTAGATTCACCCCTCAAGTTAAATTTGGATAACCTGCATAATTTCTTCAGGTTTGAGCAAGAAGAATTGGTTTGATGCCAAAAAATAAGATCTTGGTGGTCCCTTTGGCTCTTCTCTAACTTCCCTATCTAAGAAAAAATTCAAGGAGTTAGAATTTTTTTAAAAAAAATCCAAAAAATTGGCTTCAGCTAGTGTATTGCAGAAAAATTGGATACCTTCATCCAAGACCACATGCGGGACACTGGGATGCATGGGACCTACATCTCTTAAAAGGCTGTAGATAGTGGTAATTGGTGAAATTAGACATTTTCAGCTTGGATGGTCTGTGGGACGTCGGGACACGAGTTCGTCGTAAGGCCGAAATTGTCGTACGAAGAGAAAATCGGTGAAGTTAGGTCGAAATGTTCCAGGAAGAACTTAGGAAATTTGGGAAACTGGGACATGTGGGATCCAAAACGCTGAAAAATATGACTACAAAGGAGATGTGGAAAATGTGGAGGTCAATGGCCCTTAAGGCCCGGTCAACGCTGGGACAAACAGGACATCAAAAGCTAAAATCACTGCACAAAGAGGGAATTGGAAAAAGTAGAGGTTTTCGGTGCAAGTTGCACAAGGGACATCAAAGACACCAAGACCTGATTTCACTAAAATACCCACATACAAAGGAAAATTTAATTCCTGACCTTCCCAGACTTCAAATGGCCATAACTTTTGACCATGAGCTTCGATTTTTATGAATTTTGACTTTCTAGAACAAGCACGATGTCCTCTATGCCACAGAAACTTGATTTCTTAATTATGATGAGGGTACATATATGAAAATAAAATAAGCATCTCCAGCTCTGATAAATTAAATTATCAGTCTCGTCAAATGACATAAATACCTGGCAGACCCAAAACAACTGTCTACACTCAGAAGGCCATAACTTTTGCATTTCTCAACGAAAATGCACAAAATTTGTACCATTAGAATCGTGGTTCCGAGAAAAATCCAAAAAAATAAATAAATATGGAATTTTACGAATAATAGATGGGTATTTTTCTGAAAACGTGTCCAAGTTCATAACAATGTTTTATTTAGTGGCTGAGATGCATTCATGAAGCATGGGCTAACATATCTCACTGCTACAAGTTATGGGGAAATATGGGGATCCTTTTGCAAGAACCATAACATCATTTTACTCCATTTACTACCTTTTTCAGGAGGTTCAAGGACATATTTTTGGTATTTCATTTTCCCTCTCTCTCTCTCTATCTCTCTGTTCTTTGATTTCTATAAATTGTAGTGTTGGGCTCATTGTGAGATACTTATAGAGTGGAAAAAATATGTCAAATTTTTTTTGTGAAGCCAATGTGTTGCAGGTCCTTATAGTGGACTCCTTGAATGGTGATTTAGGACCTAATTCTATAATAGATTGGACTGTGCATATCAATGAAAGTAATAGATACAAGTTTGTGGATTTCTCATTCCCTGTTGTTTTTTTTTTGCATTCCTCTTTCTCCTTCAATCTCATTGGATATATATTGTGTCTATCTTATACTCTTGCAGGTATTCATTTTTATTGTGCATGTATGGAATATTTCTATGAATGCATTTGCTAGATTTTGGAGAACTTATATCACCCCTTCTAGTATGCACTTTTCTTCCACTTTCCACACATTGGAAAACTAATGTCACACCCTCCTTTTCTGGTGTATCACCACTTTATTGTAGGCTTATTTTTCATGTACTCTATCTCCCTGGTCCCTTAGAAGGTTAGATTATGACAGATAGTTTTTTATGCATTAGATTAGATTGTGGCAGGTAGTTTAGGAGTAAGAACCATCTTTCTGTGGAGGTCTATCTCAAGTAACAAGTCCCACAACTTGGAGATACTACCCATGTTATCCAATCACACTATGAGCTCAAGCACACACACTTATACAAACCTTAGGGTGTTGTGATTTGGAGATAACAATACTCTTACCAGTAGACCTAGTTTTTATGCTCTAAGAAGTTATTCCTTTAGAAACATTCCCAACAAATTATTCTTCCATACATTTTGAATTTTTTCATCCAAAATCTACAACCAAAAATTCTAATGTTTCCTTCATATCAACATGATTTAAGAATGTAACCAACAAATGTGCTCTAGCAACTATAGTAAAATTAACAAATTAACCATATATTACCTCTACAGTTTTTATTGTTTTCTTTCTTGATAGTCGTTCTTGTTGGTAAAATTCTTTTAATTTTTGGAAATCCATCTTCACGAAGTGTTTCACATTTTTCTTGGGAATTAATTCCATAATTTTTTTTATCACTTCAACATACTATTACGCATCATGATTTGTGTCCATAAATAGAATTTGTAAAAAAGTTAACAAACACGTGTTTACACCATTCATGAATTATTTAATATATGTAAGAGCTTATTTAGGAACATAAATATATTAAATGATTTTAATTTGACAAATATCTTACTATCTAGAAGATAAAATTCTCTTCTAATTCATCAATTCCTCCTTCATATGTGTACAAAAATGAATTTTATACTCTTTTTTTACCTTTAAGCTTGATAGGATTTAATGAACAAAAAGAACTTCTAGATTAATTACATCCCTTTAAACATAATTTTTAAGGAAAATACATACACTTTGAGGAATATGAATAAATTTTCATTTACTAAATACACATCTCTTAATAAGCATATCACACCTTTCAACCATATAATAATTGGTAATAATCAACCTCGTTTTAAGATAAATTCATGACAACAAGCTACTTCCTTTCAACCATCTCATATTCTAATTCACTAATTTGATATATATATATATATATATATATATATATATATATATATATATATATATATATCCAACCAAACAAATTTATCACTAAAAACAATTAAAAAAGAAGAAAAATAAAAAAATCAAACATGATAGCCATTGAATGAAATGGATTGATGTAAATTGACTCACGTATTTGTGACATGTTGGAGAACACATATAATATAGTGAAGATCATTTTCAAATATCATGAGTAAGTAGTGAGATTATATAGAAAACATGTGTTCATAGAATCAAGTTCTGACTATTTTAGCCAATTAAGAATATCTAAGTTATTGAAGGAGTGATCCCTATTTATTTGTAAATTCCTTATGAGTTATAAAGCTAAGCTAGGATCTAATCTAAACATTCCTTTAGAGGATGATAGGTTACATATTATTTTGGAGAGGACATGTCTTTCCTTTAACAACTGAAGTAGGAGATAGATTATTCTTGAGAGTTCTAGACAATATTGTTTTAATAGAGCTCAAATTTCCCTTATAGATCTAGTTTTCCTGGACCCATCAACGTAGTTGTTGTCTCCAAATTAGAACACCCTATGGTTTTGACAAGTGTGTTTTCTTGAGCTCACGTTGTGATTTGATAACATAAGTACTATGTCAAAGTTGTGGGACTTGCTACTTCAGATAGACGTCCATAAAAAGTTGGTTCTTACTCATAAACTACTTGCCACAATCTACTCTAATGCAGGAAAATATATCTTGTCCAAACCTAACTTTCCAAGGGACCAAGGAGAGAGAGTGCATGAAAAAAAACCCTACACTAAAGAAGTGATACACTAGAAAAGGAGGGTGTGAGAACAGTCTTCCAATGTGTGAAAAGTAGAAGCAAAGTGCGTACTAAAAGGGGTGATAATAGTTCTCCACAGTCTATAAAATGCATTCAAAACAATATTTCGTACATACACAATGATAATGAATCCCTGGAAGATCATAAGATAGACACAATATATTTTTATGAGGTTGAAGAGGCAATAAGAATGCAAACAAACACAATAGGGGAAGAGGCATCCAGAAACTTATTTTTATTACTTTATTGATATGCAAAGTTTAATTTGTTACAAAATAAGGGCCTGGATCACCATAAAAGGAGTCCACTACAAGGCCTTGAAGAACATTGGATTCACAAAACTAATTTGATAGATTTTTTCTACTTAAAACTATCTCCCTTTATAATGAGCCCAACACTCCAATTTATAGAATTATGAGAGGAGAGAGAGAGAAAGAGAGATGAAAATACCGAAATATTTCTTCCCACCACTTTCAAGATGTCATAAATGGATTGAAATTATTGTATGTTTCTTGCAAAAGGCCCTCCGTACTGTCCCATAACTTCAAACAGTGAGAAATATCTACCCATGCTTCATTGAATGCACCTCAACTACCAAATAAAACACTGTTCTAAACCTGGCCACATTTTTAGAAAAATATCCATTGATCCTTCATAAAATTCCATATTTCTTGATGCTTTTGTGTTGTTCTTGGAACCACATTTCCAAAGGTACCACTTTTGTGCATTTTCATTGAGAATTACAAGAGATATAACATTATGACTGTAGGTAGTATTTTTGGGTCTGCGAGACATTTTCTATAATTTAACAGGAATGAGAATTTAATTTATCAGATTTGGATATGTTTCCTTTATTATTAAATATGGATATGGATATGTTTCATTTTTTCTGGTGTAGAGCACATCGTGCCCATTTTAAATAGTTAAATTTTGTAAAAAACCAAGCTCTGGGTCAAAAGTTATGACCGTTTGAAGTTCAGAGATTGGGTATAAAATTTTCCTTTGTATTGTGGCTATTGTGAGTTTTCGGGGAACTCATGTCCCATGCGTACTCATAGCGTGTGGGCTTCTTTTCTTCGAAAAAATTGATTCCTTCTTAGTGCAATGATTTCAGGTTTGGGTGTCACAATTGTCCCACCGTTGATCGAGCCTTGAAGGCCATTGACTTCCACTCCACCCACATTGCTTTGTGATCAACTATTTTGGAATTTCAGGTCTTGACTGTCCCTCTATCCCATGGACCACCTGGGGTAAAAATATTTTCCTTATATGCATTCCTTTGCATTTTGGTTATTTCACCTTTCCACGTCCCAACTCTCTTAGTTGAACTTGTGCGGCTTAGGACACTTATTTATGAAAAACCCACAATACATTGTTTCCTTTGAAAATTGGACCCAAACTTGGTATGTCAAACCTTGGTACAATATCCACTAGTACCGTCTGTAGCCTCCAAACCTGCAATGCATTAAAACAATCCCTTGACTTCATTTTTTCATATTTTTTAAAATTTCTCTAACTCTTTGATTTTTTTCCTTGGATGGGGAAGTTAGAGAAGAGCCAAAGGGACCCTAAAATCCTAATTTTTGGTCCTTCACTATTTTTTCTTGCTCCATCCAGAAGGAATTTTTCCAAGTTATCCAAAATTACCCTGAGGGGTGAATTTTGGATAACAATAGTATTGATGTTTATAGGGAATGGGTTAATTAACAATGCAAATCATAAGGCCATGCATAGATTATAGATGGTAAATTATAATTTATAATATCATTTTCTATTAAAAGGGAGGATTATGTGAGCACTCTAAAAATTAGGAGGTCCATTGTTTGTGTACAAAAAATAAGGCTTATATCTTAAAGAAATAGAAATATGGTTTTAACCCCATTCACACAATCATAAAGGAAATACATAGTTGTGTTAGGATTTTAGGTTGACCGTTTTAAATTTTTACAGTTTGGTACCATGGAAAAGATGATATTAGAAACATTAGTATACGGAAGTGAATCTATAGAGGTGGATTAAGACCCTACTATAAATATTGAATTGTAGAGAAAGTATTATTATGTATAATTTGATCTTTAAGTTATCATGTATTTAACACGAACCTATTTTATTCCTAAGAATTGTACATCCACTATATTCCTTAGATATAAAATATCATCTTTGAGTTAATATATCTATAGAAACATATCTTAAATTTTTAGTTTAAATTTCTTTTGTAAAATTATACATAATTAAGAATCTTCAACAATAAGTAGGTATGAACTTTATTTGATTCATAATATCAATCTAGTGATAGGTACTATATCTCCATAACAAGATCAAGGAAGATTAACATTGGAAAATTGGTCCATGAATGAAGGATGAATGAGTGATCTATATTATGAGGTGTAGGAGGGTATTTTTAATAATTATACATTGAAAATGTATCCAAACATGATATAATCATTAATAAAAGTGAAATTTATACTAAATTATGTGCACGGTCAATAAACACAAATAATAGAATGATATTAACATGTGATATTGATTTTGAAAAGGTTAGTGGTTTGGTTCGATGAATCCTTGTTCGACTTAGATTTATTACCTCTTTTAAGAAACATTAAACTCACATAGTTCATTGCCTATTCGAGGTGGAATAGTTAGGATGTAACTACATAAATGTAACGAGAAGTTTGATACTTTAAACTTGATACGTCAATAGTATTTATCTAATTTATCATGATATTCTCTTCTCTTTTAAATTGGAAAATTTTATCTTGATTAAGTGTGCTTCAAACTTTATAGGTGATTTTATTAATTATATATCTTATTATATTTTAGGAAAAAAATTGGTTTTTATTTAGCTCGATGAAGACAATTTAGTTTCTTATATTTCTATCACATTTCCAATTAGTTGACAAGTTAGCTATGAAGTGAATGAATTCATTAATTTTTAAGTTAAAGATGAGAAACATGGAAGATCAAGATCAAGATAAGAAGTAGTAAGGAGAGGAAAGGAATGATCCTTAATGGAGCGTGAAATTATCTATCTCGATTCAAAATGAAAATCAGACCATAACTTTAGAGATATAGATGGGAGGAATACAAAGGTTCTTGGTTTTTAGGAAAGACCCAACTATTAGGATTTAGTTAGAAAGGTGTTGGTGGGTATTGAAACAGAGCCTCTCTAACAGGTGAGAGAGGATATTGGAGAATGTAATTTTATGTTAAATACAAACCCTAGATTTAACTAAGACACCAATTCAATCATGTGTGCTAGAGAGTAAAAAGAAATACAAAAAAAAAGTAGATGGCTAGATCAAGATCTAAATTATATTATCGAGTGGTTGAACTCATGTTTTACTATGTTTTGTACTTAGGGAGATTGGCTTATGTTTTATTAATATTTTAATAATTAGTGTTTTTTTTAATAATGTTTCTGTTATCCAATTTTTCCCCTTAGGTAAAATTAATTGAACACGGCCTTGCATAGGAGAAACAGAGAGGTTGGTTCAGCCGTGCGAGCTCACATTCGATCCCAAAATCAAGTTGCGGGCAGGCTCGATGATGGAGAAAGGTAGTGTTCACTCGAGGCCCTAAATCATATAAGTATAAGAGATTCCACGGAAGCCCCCACATGTCTCGATGGTGCACCTTCAAAAGTCAAGTCCAAAGCAAGGTCCCAAACAAGTGCAAGCTCACCAGGTGGCCAGAGTCCAAAAAAGTTGCACCGGCTATTCAAAAGTCTCAAAATACCAGTGGAAGGAGTCACGTGTCATCTTGGCACAAGTTTAGAGGTGAAGTACAAATTACATCACCAAATGTGCATAGGACATCCATGTGGTCAATTTTCGAAAAGGGGCAGAGCTGACCGTTTAATCAGCTAAGTATAGAAGGTCCACGAAAGGTACCACGTGTCATTTAAGTGGAACTTTAGGAGTAACAACCGAAATCTAGTCTCCAAATGAATGCCAACCCTTCATATGGTCAAAGTCTGAAAAGTGGCACTGGCCATTGAAAATTCCAACTATTAGCGGAAGCCTCCATGTGCCTCATCGGCATAATTTCAAAGGAAAAATCCAAAAGTAGGTCCCAAATGTGTGCCAGCCCTCCATGTGTCTTGGGTAAGACATAGTGTCTTCGCCAAGTAGAAAGGACTCAAGAAGAACACAAAGAAAGAAGAGTAGTCCCGTGGACAACGCCACATGTCAGTTTTGTGTAACTTCAAGAGTGAAAAGAAGGGGAGAAATCTTAATACATGTGGGCTTGCCACGTGTATCTTGCGCGAATAGACTCTTTAGAAAACCATATATTTCAACTAGAAGCTCTGTTTTGACTGGGAAAGGACTTTTTTGAAAGATCCGAACATTTGCTACCCACCTATAATAATTAATGAATAATATTAATTACAATCTACAATTTTTTAAGGTTGTCACGCTTCTCACCTACCATTATAATGAGGTTTGGTCTTCCTTTCTTGTCCAACAAGAAACATTAATGAAGACATGGGTTATGTCATGGAATCCATCAATTTTGCAGTTGACTTCAATGCATTTTTTCATGTAATTGGAGTAGGATCTCGAATTCTTCCCTCCTTTCTCTCTTATTCTTCCTATATATTGTAAGGAGGGGAAATTTTATAAAGGTTGGACATTCTTGTTTTGCACTCTCCCTTCTTCTCTTTCTGAAAGTAGATTTGTGGAGCTTGAACCTCCCATTTAGAATCTAAAATGTAATCTCTCCTCTTGGCCATTATAATGCACTATATCAAATCTTTGGAGAAATAGTATAAGTCTATGGATGATTTCAACCTTCTGTTACATTCATTGTATCTTCCTTATCTCTCATTACAATCTTAGTTATCTTTGCATGGTGGCTGTGTTATATTTTAATGGTTTGTGTTTAATTACAAAGTAGGTGTTCAACATTCCTTTTGTGCATCACCCTTATTATTTTAGGTTTTATTTCTTGCATCTCCTTATCCCTGTCTCCTTGGAAAGTTAGAGTAGGTTTTAGAGTAGATCCTTTGTAATATGAGCATGTGCACTTGAACAAAGAAATGGGAACTGGCCTTCATCTTGAGAGCTCTCTCGATTTGTAAAGTCCCACAATTTGAGAGATGCTTCATGTTATGAAATGACACTGAAAGTCTCAACCTATCAAGTTGCATAATTCAGGGGTGTTGTGATTACACATCAACAGTTTTGGCATGCTCGATGGGACCAAGAAGTCTTCATTTTATTGTAGAAAGATTGATGTGCACTAATTATAGGTCCCTAGCTTGTAAGAATCTTTGAAATTACACATATGGTGACTCCAAAAGAGAAATAACCCACTGGTTTCAGTATTCCAAGCTTGTCAAGTTCATGGGTAGAATACAAATGAGGTAAAAAACTAGAGAGGAGGGGATATTTGTCTATCCAAATTTATCCCTAGATAGAGCAAGAAGGGGAAAAAGCACTCAAAGGTCTCCATCTCCACCAAACAGGACATTGTCAACACCTCTGCCTAATAGGCCTTTAGTTCAATCAAGTAGAGTTCTTCGAATAATCAGGATGGTAGAGCCTTACCCCTTTGTCAAATTCATTGGCAACAACCCACTAGCTCTCAATGCACAAAATCCAGTCCCAGTTGCAGCATTGAAGAATGTTCCATATTTCACTAAAGAAAACTAGATAACTTGATTGACCACATCTAAGACTTTGCAAATGTCTATGCAATTCATGATATTTTTGAAATGGAAATTGTTGTTAAGCTATTGGTATTCTCCTTTAAATGTAAATATTTGTAATGGTTTAATAGTCTAACAGTAGGGTCTATCCAGAATTGGGATCTTCTTTGCACATATCTTCATAATAAATTTGGAGAAAAGGGGGAAAATCTATCCTTATTGGAACAACTGACAACCATCAAGAGAGATCCTAATGAATAGCTAACGGACATCAAATTCAAATTTTAGAGGACGTGGGATAGGATTATGGTAGTCATGATACAAACAACTGAAGGTGATTTTCTGTACTTAAAGCTTTAAATTATGATATTTCCATGATGATTCAATCAATGGGACGTATAAGTATACCCACAACCTATAACATTGCTATTAGAGATGAAAATTGTTTAATTCAGGCTGGTAAACTTGCACCTAGGCCGTATATGCCTCTATATCTAGAACTAAGAGATCCTAAAACTATCCACGAAAGAGATTTGAATCCCAGTCTGGCCGCTAGGAATCAAATAAATAGTGAGGATTCTACTTCTTCAAGCACTTCAAAAGAGATACAAGATGTTATGAAATAACTATAGAACTTAGGAAATGAGCTAGTGACTATCAGGAGACAACAAATTCAAAGTTCTAGGCTATATCAACCTCCAAATCAGTAACAAAATAGACCCCCATACTAGCAATATAGACCACCAGCTCAGGCTAGAAATAAAAATCAGAGCCAAGGACAACCTCAAGCTTCCAAGCCATTCTAACCATATGATCCAAATGTGGCTTCAACATCGAGTGCCTTGGTTCCAATGCAAAACAACATGGCATAGGAGTACGACTGGTGTTACCCCTGCAATCTACCTCACAGTTAATCAATGTGTTTCAATGGTGCATTGAATTATGATTTGATGGTAAGAACCATTAGTGTTTCCCAAGAACGAAGCCAAGAAGGAAATCAACAACAAAAAACTCAGCTAGAGGCACCTCTAATGGAAACCACGTTGGTCAATTAGCACATAGAAGACATATGTGGAGTTAATCAATCCCCCTTTTTAGGGTGTAGCTGCCAACACATGGTCAAAGAAGAGAAACATTGAGGAGGGAAAACCATCTAATCCAGTTATTTCTAAGCCCACTCCTACACAAAAAGGAGTTAGTAGACCAAATTCAGCCCCAAATGTGCAGAATCAGCGCAAGACACCCTCTACAGCAGCATGTATGTGCCTATTCAAGCTCCCGAGAAGGTTGCACCAAGTAAGAGATGATATAAGGATATTTCATCTCACTTAAATATTATTGATCAGATGAAGAAAACACATGTGAAGATTTCCATGTGGAATTCACTGGAAATCCCAGGACAACGAGATTTGTTGCAAGCTGCAATGGCCAATTGGTCTACCTCAAATGGATCAAACCAAGGTCAGGAGAAAGTTCTCACTAATGTAGTGCAGGAGGGTGGTGGTCAACCAAGTGAAAATTTAAAGTCTCCACCATTCTGTCTCATTAATTTTTGGGAACCACCTGTTACATAATTGCATGATAAATTAAGGTGTAAGTAGCTCAGTGATGCCAAAGCAAGTAGCAGATCAACTAGGTCTAAAGTATGAGCCAGTGCTGCGAGGATTAGTGAAACTAGATGGAACAATAGTAGGAACGGTTGGGGTCATCAAGGGTATAATCCTAACACTACATGTCTGTCCAAATGTCACAATATTGTAAGATGTGCATGTAATTGACCTCCCACCACTCTTTTCACTGTGTTTGTCAAGGAACTTCACTGCCAAAATTGGTGGGTATCTATCTACAGATTGGTCACACATGATTTTCAGGATGAGGTATGAAGCTAAGACTAAAATCAGGTCAAACCTGATTGCAAACTTTCACATTGAGCCTCATGTGCCAAGTCCTATCAATGCCAATTGCTCAGCCTTTGACCAAGAAGAGTGGTCAAATGATTTAGAAATAGGTACTAAGGTTGAGGGTATTTCAGATTTGACTCTAGATAAATGGGCGAACAAAAGGCATCCATTTGACCCATACAAAGAAATGGAAGAATCTGAGTTGGGAGTCTATTTTCTGCATGAATAGAGTCAACCTCTTCCTAGCATCACCAAGCCAGAACACAAGGATAATATTGAAGTGTGGAAATTATTTTTTGATGGATTGAGGAGTATTCAAGGCACATGAGTGAGAGCTATGCTCATTTCACAACAAGGTCTAGAATATTACTGTTATCTCAATTTTCTACCCAGAAAAATTGATCAAACAAGACCCTACGCAGAAGGAAATCTAAGGGTCAACTATGTCCTGCGAGCTCACATTCAAATCCAATAGTCACGGGGACAGGTAGACTCTAGAATGGATGAGTAGGGTTAGCTAAGGATCAAACAACATCAAAGGAGGTCAGAGGCTCTTAGGAGGGAAACGGGAAAAGGCTCAAATTTTTTGGACTTCACATATGATTCAGAGTGGGCCCAAATCAGATAAGTATGGAAGAGATGGCAGAAGCTTCCATATGCCTCATCGGCACATCTCCAAGGGTCAAGATGAAAATGTAGTCCCAAAATAAGTGCCAAGCCTCCATGTGTATAGATCCCCCAACAGTTAAACTAGTCATTGGGAAGTCTACGAGCCAGTGGAAGAAGCCACGTGTCTCTTCTGTGTAACTTCAAAGGTAAATCCAAAAGTAGGTCTCCAAGAAAGTGCGGAGCTTACACATGTCCCAGATCTATAAAAGGGATAGAGCCAACTGTTTAATTGACTAAGTATATAAAGAACTAGCGGAAGTCTCCACGTGTCTCATCAGCAAAAATTCAAAGGTGTGACCCAAATTGGAGACTCAAATGAGCACGAAACTTCCATGTGTCTAGGTTTCCAGAAAGGAATTATCCTGAATCAGATAAGTATCATATACTTGTGGAAGGAACCACACGTCAGCTTGGCATAATTCCAAAAGGTGCAGGAGAAATAGGGTCTCCAAACAAGTGCGCAAGTTCTACATTTCTAGAACTCAACACAGTAACTCCTAAATAAGCAGAAGGGACCCAGCAAAAAAATGGAGAAAGAGGAGTAGGCCCAAATTGGTTAAGTATAAAAGGACTAGTGGAATGAGCCACATGTCTCATTAGTACAATTTCAAGGGAATAATCTAAAGCGGTGACTGCAAACGAGCGTTAGACTTCCGCATGTCCCAGATCTGAAAAGGAGAAAAAGTCAATAGTTGAAAAGTCAAAATAGTGCAGAGCCAATGGAAGGTGCCACATGTTGAATTGGTGTAACTTCAAAGATCAACTCTGGAGGTAGTCCCCAGAACTAGCACCAACCCGCCACGTGGTTAGATCCCAATAAAGGAACTGGCCCCAATCGGTAAGTTATAGAAGGATTGGAGGAAGCCTCCACGTGCCTCAATGGTGCAACTTTAGAGGCATGACCTAAAAGGCAGACCCCGAACATGCGCTAGTCCACCACGTAGTTAGAGAATGAAAAAGGAAGCAGGCCCAAAATTGGCTAAGTATAAAAGAAACAAAGGTAGGCCAGCGGAAGGACCCACGTGTCATTTTAGCATAAATTCAAAAGGTAAAATCTAGAAGTAGGTCCCAAATGTATGGAAACCCTCCTCATTTCCCGGGTAGGACATATGGCCCAACCAAATAAAATGGGACTTAGGAAAAACACAAAATTATAGAGTAGGCCTGTAAAGGGACCACGTGGCCATGTTTCAAGTCAAAGCGAGAAGGCAGGTGATCGGAGGCTATTGGAATTTTTTGGTTTTTGTTTCGAACATGTGTAAAGTATAAAAAGAAAGCCACACCTCTACCGATGCACAAATAAGCCACGTGTCATGCGTAAATTACATGTGGGGAGGAGGGCCGGCAGGTCTAGGGAATACTTTTTTTGAAGGTGGAAAATGCAAGCCGGCGGGCCCGGGGATGACAAATGCAAAAAGTGAATTGCAGGCTTGTGGGGTTGCGGGGAATTTTTGCACTTTTGTGACATTTTGTGCAAAATTCATGATTTTAATTTTAGACCTCAGGAGGATTTTGGGCCAAAAGTAAATTTCAGGCCTGTGGAACTACAGAGGATTTTGTGAATTTTTTTTTTTTTTACAAAAGGCGCAAAGTGAATTTTGATCTTGCGGATCCATTTTGTAAAACTAGTTTTTTGCCATTTTGTACGGATTCGACTCAAATATTCAAATGGGCATAAATTTTGATCGACTGTGCTCGAAATTCAAAAAATTTGGCACCATTGGAAAGGTATCAACCTTGTCTATGCCATGGAATCCTAGAAATTTAATTTTTGAAAAGGTTAATTGGGTGAAATTAGGAAAAAGTCTTTCATGCCATTAATGTATGATCTGATTTCTTCAACAACCAGATTAGATTTGATTTAATTTTCCATTATTCCTTCTTCACCATGCCAAACATACATGCTAAGGTAGACTTGACATATTGTAGGTAGATTTGTAGGGGCATTGATGGTTGGTAGCTAAGCATCGAAATCAGATTTCCCAACCTATTTTCTTTTCCACTCTTTGCTTCATCTTATAAAGGTAAGAGCTGGGCTCATTGTAATGGGTTGGACATTCTCGTTTTGTACCCCCATTCTTCTCTTGTTTGTAGATGAATTCATGGAGTTTTAACCTTCTATTGAGACTAATGGAAGTTTTTTTTGTTTTGCCTCTTGGCCATTGTAATGCTCCTGTATCAATTTGTGAAGCAATAATACACATTTGTGGATAATTTCAACCCTCTCTTTTGTTCATTTCCTTTATCTGATCTTTCATTACAATATTGGTTATCTATGCATGGTAGTTTATTACATTTTTAATAGTCTGTGTTTGATAGTAAAGTCAGTGTTCAACATTCCTTTGGTGTATCACCTTTGCTAGTTTAGGTTTAATTTCTTACATCTTCTTAACCTTGTCTCCTTGGTAAGTTAGAATAGATTTTAGGATTAGATCATCTACAAATTTTATATGTGCACCTGAACATAGGAATAGGAACTGGACCTTCATCCGGAGAGATCTCTCTATTTCAAAGTTCCATGCTTTGAGAGATGTTCCATGTTATGAAATCCACATTGATAGTCTTAACCTATCTAGTTACAGACACTCAAGTGTGCTTGTGAGTTTGTACTAACAGGTTTATGGCATGCCCGATGGGACAAAGAGGTCTCCATTTTTATTGCAGCAAGATTGATGTGCACTTTCTATAAGTTTTCAAATTGTAAGGAGCTTTGAAATTTCCCATCTGACAACTCCAAAAGAGGTTAGAGTCCACTGGTTTCAGCATCCCAAGCTTGGTAGATTCATGAGAAGAATTCAAACTACATCGATAACTAGAGAAAGAAGGATTATTTTTCTATCTACACTTATCCCCAGATAGAGGGTGAAGGGTAAAAAGAGCTCAAAGATCTCCATATCCAAAAAATAGAACCTTGTCAACACCTCCCCCTGGTAGGCCCTTCATTCAATGAACAAGGGTTCTTAAGCCAATCATAATGTCACATCCACAACCTAATCCCTATGTCAACTTCACTGTAAGGAGCCCAATCACTCTCAATGCATAAATATAGTTCTAGTTGCAGCATTGCAGATGCATTCCATAATTCACTGGAGAGAACTAGACTACCCGTAGTGGCCACATTTAAGACATTGCAAATGTCTGTGTAATTCATGAAAACTGATGAGATGGAAATGCAGTAAGTAAAATTGTTAGTGTCTTCATTTATGGGTAAATCTTGTAATGGTTCGAGAGTCTAACAACAAACTCTATTCCGAATTGGGACCATCTGTGGAGATCTTCTTCATAATCAATTTAGAGAGAAGGAGGATAACTTGTCTCTATATTGGAACATTGAAACCATGAATGTGCGCCTAACGACAGTTGACAATTCAAATTAATATTTCAAAGGAAGTGGGATAGGATTCTAGTGGCCATAAGACCAACACACCAGGTGCTTTCCTATACTTTCTTAGAGCTTTAATTCTTATATTTTCTATAATGATTCATCCATGGGAGTGTACCTTACCTGTACCTATAACATTGGCCCTTAGCGCCAAAAATTTCTTATTCAGCTGGTAAAATTGAACCTAGGCCACCTTACACCTCTTATCTAGAACTATGAGCTCCAAGCACTATTGAAATACCACTTACTCCCATACCTACTCCAAGGATAATAGGGGTTTTTTAGCTGAGGCTATCCAACTCATCTTATAGCACTTGAAAAGAGCTACAAGAGTTATGAAACAACTGCACAACCGGGAATGAGCTATTACATCAAAATACAATGGGCTCATAGTTCTAGGTCATACAACCTTGCACTCAGTATTAGCTAAGGCCCCATAATAGTACATAGACCACCATAATCAGATTACAAATCAAAATCAAACCAAGGACACCCTTACGCTTTAGGCCTTCTCGACATGATCCAAAAATGTAGGTTCAACATCGAGGGCCTTGTAGTTCCCGGGATGCATGTCTGAAACAGAGCGAGGCGTGAGCCGGGGAGATAGTGAGGGGGGTGTGGGTTTTCCCATGTAGTCAACCCATAACCAGTCAATGTGCTTCGAATGGTGTTGCTAAACACAAGCCTTGATGGTACAGACCCATTGGTGTGTCCTAGAATCCAGTCAAGAGAAAATCAATCCAAGAACCCATAAAGAGGCACCTCCAAGTGAGACCATGCTTTTCATTGGTCCCGCTAGATTTTTGTGGTATAATCAAGCAACCTCCTCATAGTGTGGGCAGAAATACACGATCCAAGAAGAGGAATATTGGAGAGGGAAATCCCCCCAATTCAATGTCGCCCC